>WOXC01001037.1:0-266033 GCA_011680675.1 Gymnobelideus leadbeateri
TCTAGACTATAGGGCAGCTAGGTTGCCTCAATGGATAAAGCACTGGGCCTGAGGAGTCAGGAAGACACTGGCTTCAGTGAACAAGTCTGTGACTCTGGGCAAGTCACTTACCCCCCGTTTATCTCAGTTTCCTCATCTGTAAAATGGGGACAATAATAGCACCTACTTCACAGGGTTGTTATGAGGATCAAGGGATTATAAAATGCTTAGAACAGTAAGAGCTGTATAAATGATAGCTTAACCCTGTTTGCTTTAGTTTCCTCATCAGTAAAATGATATGGAGAAGGAAATGGCAGACCACTCCAGCATCTTTGCCAAGAAAACCCCATATGGGGTCACAAAGAGTTGGACATGACTGAAACAACAATAACGTTATTAATAGCAATTATTATTATCCTAAATTCATGGGATATTCCTCTTTTGGGTCTACCTACATGGGCTCCAGTAGACTTCAGTCAGCAGATTTGAGAGTGTTGTTTCCCCAGTGCTTAGCACAGTGTCTAGCAAATAGTAGGTGCTTAATATTTACTGATTGATTATTATCCTTGAAAAATAGTTCTATTTGCAGACTCATCATTCAGTGATGAGTTAGGACCCATACAATTGCCCCTCACTTGATAATGAGTTGCTGTCCCTAAACTCTCCCCTACAGGGTGTCTCTATTCAGGTGATTCAAGTCACCTAGTCCATAAAAGATTCTGATAAAAAAATAGAAAACAGGATAAACTAACAGCAAAGAACACAAGAAATATTTGTTTCTATTCTGAGTCTATGCCAGCGGGTGCTTAAATTCATCCAAGAGCAACAACACAAAGCCAGAGGATTTAACATCACTGAAAATCCAATGACTGGAATGCTGAATGTTCCTCTGGTCTAGACAGAACTTAAAACATAAAACATGACATATTCATGAGGCTTCAGAGGTGAACTAGTCCAACTTTTAATATCTGAGCTCTCTCAAACACCACATACTGTTATCCTCCAACACACATAGCCAAGGTAAAAATCTGCCATCATCATTTAACTACTTTGAATTTGTAGTCTTCATAATTTTATGTCTATACTTAAAAGTAGAGATTGTTTCATGGTTTGCATTTGTCTCTCTAGCACCTAGCATAGTACCTGGCGCATAGTAGGGTGCTTAATGAATGTTGGCAGGCTGGTTTATTGATTGATCACAGACTTGCTCTTCCAGTGTTCTGAGATCCCCACTCTCCCTTTCTCCTCCCCCATTCTAGGTTAGATAATAACCACTGCCTCAGTAGACAAATGGCATAGATACATATACATATATGTGTGTACTTATAAATATATGCATAAATATTATCTATCTATTTACATACATACAATATATTCATACATATATGGACCATACCACCATTCTTGCCCTTGGAGGCAGTCAACATACTGGTGATGCACACAGCAGCAAGGGGAAAAGAGGCAATAACCACTCCCACAGGTGCAGCAGGGCTTTTCCTTGGACTGAGAGGCTTGTTCAGAATATTTTTCACTACTAAACCAACTATGCCTAATGGCAAAAGGTGTTAGTTTGTTTTTTCCAGGCAATTTGGCAATGATAACCACTATCTCTCCTTAAATGCCTTAGCTAGTATGCTACTTTGGTATGCTAGAAATGAAAGGGCAAATTCTCCACCTGTTTCTTCACAGCTCTGCTAAGTTACCCTGGTTATCATGCTAACATAACTCCATCATTTTATAGATGAGAAACCTGAGGTCAATGTAAGGACAGTGACTGTCCAAAACCATAAAATGAGTGGCAGAGTCAAGAATCAATCCTAGATCAACTAGTCTTACTATCCAGCACTATTTGTCCCAACCCAAAAGATGCTTTGGAATGGAAAAAGTAACTGAGGCAGTCTTCAGGATGGGCCACCACCCAACAGTAAGTGCTGAGACAGATACCTCCAAAGCAGACTAACCACTGAATGAAAAGCACTAGATAGCTAGAATGAGTTGCTGGGTCTGAAAGAGGAAATGAGACAGAAGTTTGTAACTTCCAAATGAAGCTGCCTGCTTGATAGAATCTTAGCAAGCTGCTGGTTTTTCCCAGAAGCAATTTTTCCCCCTTTGGGATTTGGTTCAGCAAGTTTGAAAAGAAACATTCAATTGAAAGAAGCAGTGAATGCAATTTAAGAAGCACTAGATGCTTGACTCCCCTCTAGGTGTTTAGCCCTTTTCTGGGTCCTATGAAGGATGCTGAAAGAGGCTTTGTTGGCATTTTCCTGGCTTCAACAAAACTTGAGCTCAGCTTGATCTAAGCTTTTTAGTTGGACAAAGATAATTTGCACGAGGATGATGATGATGATGACGACGACGACAATGACAACGACAGGGATAGGACTTCACATTTCTACAGCTCTTTAAGGTTTGCAAAGTATTTTACATATATTATCTCACTTAATCCTCAAAACATTCCTGAGAGGTGGCTTCAATTATTATTCCATTTTATAGATGAAGAAACTGAGACTGAGAGAGGTTGAGTGGCTTACCTACGGTCAAACAGCCAGTATCTGAGACAGGATTTGAAGTCACACATTCTTAACTATAAGACCAACACACTATTCATTATGCCACCTAGCTGCCTAAGCAGAGAAAGAGGAAGGAATAACAAGCAGAGAAAGGGGAAGGAATAACAAGTAAGAGCCTGAACATATTTATCACCTTTATCCTGGTCCTTCCCTTCTGGCCATCCAAGACACGTGACCATACTTGCTCCAGACTTCTGGCATGAAGGAAACAACCAGGGCTGTTGCAAGACTCCAATGAGATAAAGGATATAAAGCTCCTTGCAAACCTTTGTTAATCAGTCATTTTTCAGTCTTGTCCAACTCTTCACAACTCCATTTGGAGTTTTTTTGGCAAAGATACTGGAGAGGTTTGCCATTTCCTTCTCCAGCTCATCTGACAGATGAGGAAACTAGGGCAGAGTTAAGTGACTTGCCCAGGGTCAGCAAGCTAGTAAATATGTGAGGCCACATTTGAACTCAGGAAGATGAGTCTTCCTAGCTCCACGCCCAATACTCTATCCATTGTATCACCTGGTTGCTTACAATGCTATACAAAGCTCAGTTATCATCATCATTACCCTATAGTCTAGTGATGACTTCATTTCTTAAACCTTCTACTGCCTTCCCCTGTGGATAATTAAGCCAGACTCTTTTGAGTGGTCATAGAGCTTATCTAGAAAGTGCTTCAAAGTTTCAGAGCTCAAAGTAATCATGAAAATGTCACCCATGAACAGAAGTATATGGAGGGAATTCCTCTTCAAAGGAAAAGGAGGGGGAAGGGAGCAATTTTTGTAAGGACCTACTATGTACCACTATACTAAGTGCATTACAAATATTATCTCATTTTGATCCTCACAACAATTCTGGGAGGTAGGCATTCTGATTATCCCCATTTTATAGTTGGGGAAACTGAAGCAGACAGAGGCTGTGATTTGCCCAGGGCTAGCAAGTGTTTGGATTCACATCTGACTGGTTCTGTACTCTATCCACCAAACCACCAAGAGGTAATAGGATGAATTATGCCATAATTGACTTAGCTCTTCTCAATAATACAACACAATCATCCAACAATAATCCAAGACAATTACAATGGAAAATGCTATCCACGTCCAGAGAAAGAACTATGGAGTCTGAATGCAGATAGAAGCATACTATTTTCACTTTTGGGGATTTGGGTTTTTGTTGTGTATGTGGTTTTCCCCTTTTGTCCTGTTTCTTCTTTCACAACATGACTAATGTGGAAATATGTTTAATATGATTGTACACATATAACCTATAAAAATGCTAATACAAAATTCTTGGCTTGGTGTTTAAGGCCCTCAACGATCAGATTTTTACCTAGCTTTCCAGCTTTGTTTTATATGACTTCCCTTAATAAACTCTACATTCTAACCAGACTAACCAACTAGTTGATCCCCAGAACTCTACAAATTCATGTAACCATACAGTCCGCCCTTCATTCCTGAAATGTGTACTCTTCTCATTTTTACCTCTTCAAATCCTTATCTCCCTTCAAGACTCAGTTCACATCCATCTCCTCCATAATGCCTTCTCTGATTCTTCCAAATTGTTAGTACATTACCCCCCCAACTCAGTTTTTAGTGTACCATATCCATTTATATACATCTTATATCCCTAAGTAGAATATTACCTCCATGAGGAGAGGAACTGTTTAGCTTATATCTTTATATTCCTAGTACCTAGTATAATACCGTGTATATTCAGTAGATTTTTAATCAATGCTTGTTCTATTGAATAGACTACATACCTGCAAATATATATGATAAGACAGAAAAGATGCATCTATTCTACACATACATTACGGGAGGCATTATATTTTAACAGTGATTTTAATTCCTTTGTATTCTATTGTACTAATTAAAAATTCTCCTATGATGTCTCATCATGGTCACCTATCATATAGTATGTTGAGCAGACATTAGACTCTTAAAAGCTATGACAGCAGAATTCAAGTCCTGTAGATCCTGCAAACCTAGAAAACTGTAGGTATGGCCACAGCAATGAACTTCATGCCTGTCTTCCAAGGGCCAACCTAGTTACGCTGAGAAAGGTTCAAAACCAAAGGGTCAGCTATGAGGGGACCAATTATTTTAGAAAAAGAAACTCCTGAAACCATCTTTTGAGGTACAGGGTGTGACCATCTGCTTCATTATAGAGTGTTCCCATAGCAAGTAAGTCATGAATCTTTGAAGTCTCAAAAAATTTGACAGTATTTTGGGGGGGGTTTCCACTTCTAAAATTTTATACTTACAGGCCACAATGATTTCTACAGTACAGCAATAAAGCTCACTCACATTGAAGGCTGGCTCATGCCTGGTCTGTTTACTGATAACCTACACAATAGCCTCAAAAATCCAGGAAATAATAATAGGGTGTCTGCAACTCCCCAAAGGCTGAAAACTGCTGACATGATTATTTGTAAAAACTAGCTAATTGTCTGGTTAATTTCCAGAGTATCTTTTCTACTGTTCTGCGGCTTTCCTAATTGGATAATCTAATGTAGAAAATAAAAAACAGGTTCCAGTACTATAAAAGTTGCATCTAGTCATCCTTTTATGTCGAAAGACTATTTTCCCACTAGATAATTCAGGCCAAAGTATTATCAACAATGGCATGTCTTTGTGAAGAGGAAATTAGATTTTCTTGTTCCCTCTCCTAAAAATGGGGAGAATGATATTACATTCCCATTTTCTATCACACAGCCCAGAAACACATAGCATTTATCAGGCTTACTTATACTTGCTACAAATGAGCAGAGTTTACTTTTTAAATGTTTCTAAAACAGCAGATGAAGGATGTTAAAGAGTCAGATCCTTCTCCTTGCTTACCAGGTCAGTAATATGAGAATAATCAACCTCAGGAGCAATTTCAACTGCAGAGTTCAGGGTAAGGATCATGAAGACACTGCAACACATACACCCTGGGAATACAGAAGAAGGAAATGGTAGCCATCTATTTTTTATTGAAACTTGGTTCTCCAGGATCTGACACAAGTTCACTTGGCTTCAGACAATACTCCTTCCCCTGAAATAATTAAACTCCATCCAAAGCTCATAAATTTTAGTTGTCCAAGGGTTAAGGACCCAAAGTCTCAATCAAATCATTGGATCAGTGGGCTATTGGCAAAAGATTCTTCAAGTGAAGTGCATTGCCATCACTTGTGGGACATAGCCTCATGCCTAAACCTCATCACTATCTCCCTAGTCAGATGTTCTCCACACTAAGAAACACACAAATCACCTTGGCTTATTGTTCAGCTTAATAACAACCAACTCAAGATGGTGGCAGGTTCAAATAGCACTTTAAGGTTTACAAAGCACTCTCTTCACCACCCTATAAGATATATAATCCAAGCATTATTGGCCCCATTTTAAAGATGAGGAAATAGAAGCAGAGCTTAAATGGCACATCCTGGGACACCCAGCTAGTAAGTCTGGTTTTACTGAAATCCAGGTTCCTGACTCCAATGCTTTGTCCCCTCCACCATCCTCTCTTTACCACATCACCCCTTAGCAAGGAGTTTCAAATTAAAAATCATGGTTTATATTTCAGCTCACCAAAGTATCAAGGTCCAATGATGACTAATAGATAGGATCTCATGACCTCTGACATGGATAAGCTCAAGAGAAGAGAGATGGGCTCAGAAAGTTTTGCAGAGTACGAGGGTAACAAATCACCACTGCATGACTCTTTTGGTATACTCTATGCCTAAGAACTTGTTTTTGTTGTTCAGTTGTTTCAATCATATCTGACTCTTATAATCACATTTGGGATTTTCTTGGCAAAGATGTGTGGTTGCCATTTCCTTCTCCAGTTCATTTTGCAGATGAAGAACTGAGGCAAACAAGACTAAATGACTTGCCCAGGGTCACACAGCTAGTAAGTGTCTGAGGCTAGATTCAAATTTAAGAAGATAAGTCTTCCTGACTTCCAGTCTGGCACTATATCCACTGTGCCACCTATCTGCCCTGTGCTACCCAGCTGCCTTAAGACCTTAAGCCACTTAAAATATCATATAGTAATTGGCTGCAATAAAAAGAAATGTTTAGGGGTGCCTAGGTAGCACAGTAAATAGAACACTGGCCCTGTAGTCAGGAGGACCTGAGTTCAAATCTGACCTCAGACACTTAACACAAAAACTAGCTGTGTGACCTTGGGCAAGTCACTTAACCCCAACTGCCCTCCAAAAAAAATAGCAAAAAAAAAAAAGCAAAAGAAATGTATCCTATAGAAAAGAAGATTCAAGGAAGACATGATAGCTATGGTCAAGTATTTGAAGAGCTGTCAGGTAAAAGAGGGATTAGTCTTGGCTTTAGTTTGACCAAAAGGGCAGAGCCTAGAATAATGATTCAAAGTTTTAAAGAGGAAAATATAGACTTGATGGAAGGGGGGAAGGAGGGGGAGAAAAAAAGTCTTACAATCAGAGCTGTTCAAAAGTGGAATGAAATACTTTGAAAACTAGTGAATTCCCCTCAAATGGAGGTGGGGTAATTTCTACTTGGTAATGTTGCGTGGGAATTCCTATTGAGTATGGGTTGGATTGGGTGGATATTAAGGCCTCTTCCAATGCTAAAACTCTGTGATCTTAATTCATATATTCTTTGCTTAGGGATATCGATTCCTGTTAATATACAAAGTAGGATCACAATCTCTTCAGGAAACTGTCTCCAAATTAAAATGTAGGACTTACAACTTCTATGACACTTTCAGGTAGTCAGGTAAGCTATATTCTCATTAGCATCTATCACACAGGGTGGCCCCTTCTCTACCTAAATGTCTTATCCTTTTCCTGGTCTTATCTAAAAATTGGGGGAATATAGATCTATTTGCTGACTCTGACCTGCTTGTGGAACAATAAATAATAACCTGATTATTTTGGATACCTTTCAGTTGTATTTTAAGTAAAATAATTGATATTTACTATTAAAACAAACAACATACTTTCTGAGACCAAAGCATGAATCACACTTTATCCTGATGGCTGCTAAAATACAATTATAGTCTGTGGGCTCCTGTAGCATCTGTACTTTTAATAAAAAATCCATTTTTAATATGAGGATGATCTGGCAGAGACCATACATAATTACTAGCATTTTGGATTATCCATAACCTTGTTGTAATACATTATATAGTTGCTTTTCATTATGTTTGCTACATGTGAGATATATGTATGATATGATATTTATATGTGCATATAGACATAAATAGAGGCACATATATAATTGTGTTTATATATGAGATATATGCACATGGAATAAACACAAGACCACATTGCACAAAGTATTTTTTCCATTTTAAATTGGATTTTGGATTAAAAGATACTATAAGGCTTAAAATTGTTATCATTTATTCCATATTTTTAAAAACTCCTTTCTACTTACCAGAAATAGAGCACATATTCTAGGAAGAATGGGGATATTTTCTTTTGTACAATGTGGTTAATAAGAGAAAAAATACTTTAAAGCCTCTTTCATGCTTTCTTTTGTGTTATTGGAATCAATGAGGCAGTGAAATTGAGCCAACTGGAAGGCAGAAGTTGTTGCCAATAGCTGTAATGAGGGCAACACTTCTCCCACTCTAAGGATGCCTACAGTCAGTGTATAAATGCAGAGATAGTCTAAATTGTTGGGCTGGTGTTCCCTGGGCCAGCCTTTCTACGGATACTATAGAACTAAATATTGTGACAGAAGAATGAACAGTGACAGGAAACAATATAGCTCAGGAGTAGAGTAGTAGGACTTTGCCTGAATGCCTGTTTTTAAGTTCCCCATTGTATGTGGATTTGGGGGGAAAACTCTCAGTCTTTTGAGCTTCATTTTAAGAGGCTTAAAGTCTTAGGGCAGGTGGGTGGCACAGTGGATAGAATGCCAGGCCTAAAGTCAAAAAGACTCATCTTGGGGCAGCCAGGTGGCGCAGTGAGTAAGAATACCAGCCTCGGAGTTGGGATGACCTGGGATCAAAACCGGCCTCAGAAAATGAGCACCCACACATAAATAATGACTAGCCATGTAACCTTGAACAAGTTACTTAACCCCAATTGCTTAAAAAAAAAAAAAAGATTCATCTTCCTAAGTTTGAATATAACCTCAGACACTTACTAGCTGTGTGACCCTGGGCAAGTCATTTAGTCTTGTTTGCCTCAGTTCTTCATCTGCAAAATGAACTGGAGAAGGAAATGGCAACCACACATCTTTGCCAAGAAAATCCCAAATGTGATTATAAGAGTCAGATATGATTGAAACAACTGAACAACAAAAACAAGTTCTTAGGCATAGAGTATACCAAAAGAGTCATGCAGTGGTGATTTGTTACCCTCGTACTCTGCAAAACTTTCTGAGCCCATCTCTCTTCTCTTGAGCTTATCCATGTCAGAGGTCATGAGATCCTATCTATTAGTCATCATTGGACCTTGATACTTTGGTGAGCTGAAATATAAACCATGATTTTTAATTTGAAACTCCTTGCTAAGGGGTGATGTGGTAAAGAGAGGATGGTGGAGGGGACAAAGCATTGGAGTCAGGAACCTGGATTTCAGTAAAACCAGACTTACTAGCTGGGTGTCCCAGGATGTGCCATTTAAGCTCTGCTTCTATTTCCTCATCTTTAAAATGGGGCCAATAATGCTTGGATTATATATCTTATAGGGTGGTGAAGAGAGTGCTTTGTAAACCTTAAAGTGCTATTTGAACCTGCCACCATCTTGAGTTGGTTGTTATTAAGCTGAACAATAAGCCAAGGTGATTTGTGTGTTTCTTAGTGTGGAGAACATCTGACTAGGGAGATAGTGATGAGGTTTAGGCATGAGGCTATGTCCCACAAGTGATGGCAATGCACTTCACTTGAAGAATCTTTTGCCAATAGCCCACTGATCCAATGATTTGATTGAGACTTTGGGTTCTTAACCCTTGGACAACTAAAATTTATGAGCTTTGGATGGAGTTTAATTATTTCAGGGGAAGGAGTATTGTCTGAAGCCAAGTGAACTTGTGTCAGATCCTGGAGAACCAAGTTTCAATAAAAAATAGATGGCTACCATTTCACCATCTTGGTAACTCTCAATGGAATCTTTCCAGGTTACTAAAGTCTCTCTTAAACTTTGGTATCCAGAACTGGGCACAGTATTCCATATATGGTTTGGCCAGGGCAGAGTTCACTGAGACTATTAGCTCCTTATTCCTGGAAACGATGCCTTTCTTAATTCATCCCAAAATTTCATTACTTTTCTAGCTATCACATTATACTTCTAACTCATACTGGATTTGAAGCTATCTCTTATTCAGAGAAACTGTTAACCATACCTCTATGATCATGTATTTCTGAAGTTGATTTCTTTAAAAGTGCAATATTTTACATTTAACACTGCTGAATATCAATTTATTAGATTAAGCCCGATGATCTGCCCATCAAGAAACAATATGTGCAGCATTACCCTAATCTTCCACTTAGCAATTTTGTCAAAAAAGAAAATTGCACTAGTCTAATATGACCAGTCCTTGACAAAAGTGCTAACTCTCTGTATTTATCTCTTTGGGGGGGCTTTCTGCGGGTTGCTAGATGCTCACCAGCCCTAACCTCAAGGCCCCACTATAGAATTTTTCTAGGAAGCCAAAGTCAAGCTTATTGGCCTAGAATCTATAGACTCTATTTTATATCTTTTTGAATATAGCTGCCTTTGCCTATCTGCAGTACTGTGGTACTTTTTTCCATCTTTCAAAAGTCACTGACATTAGACTAGCAATAACATTTGCCAGGTTTTTCAGTCCATGACAAGGTAGCTAATCTGTACCAGGTGACTTGAATTCATCAAGGGCAAGTAGTTACTCTCTTTGCTGTAGTTCAGTCATGTCTGACTCTTCCTGACCGCATTTGGGATTTTCTTGTCAAAGATACTGGACTGGTTTGTCATTTCCTTCTCCAACTCATTTTACAGACTAAAAGCTGAGACAAACAGGGTTAAGCCACTTGCCTGGGGTCACAAAGCTAGCAAGTGTCTGAGGGTAAATTTGAACTCAGGAAAATGACTACTTGACCTGAGGTCCATCACTCTATCCACAGTACTACCTCACTGCCTTAGTTCCTTTCTTATGATCTCTTTATTTATTCTAAGTATCAACTTCCTTTTAGCAAATTTTATTCTGTCCTTTCCAGTGCCAAGGTCATTCTCCTTGGCAGAGAAGACAGAAGAAAGATAATCCTTGAACAGCTCTGCCTTCCCTTTGTTATCAGTTCTAAATAACCCGTTCACCCTGACTAACAGCTTTATTCCTTGTTGATTCCTCTCTTTTCCCCAATATAGCTTTTAAATTTTTTTTCTGTTGGCCTCATCAGCCTCAATTCCTTGTAAGCTTTAGGACTGCTGATACCATTTTTATAGCACTGTGAAAAGCTTTTATCTTCTGTTACCTCTCTGTGCTTCCATCTTCCTTAAATATCTTAGGAAAAATGGAAGTTAGTTGGTGATAAGCTGTAACATTGAGAAGCAATTGATTAGGAAACTGTTGAAGTGAAGAGTAATGTTAGAAAGATATAGGCAGGCAGAAGGGTGATGGCCTCATAGAGTGTAGAAGAAGGGCACTTGGAGAAGAGAATGTCTTGTGTTTATCTAGCAGTTCCCAAGGATATGAGATGCTATTGGAGGGCATTAACATCTAGTCATTTAAAAAATTAACTGATGCAAGGACAGTCCATCTGTCTCTACCACAACGCAGATAATGTATCCCTTTCTTCTGGTACTATGGTATTGTTTCTCAGTCTGAACCTGTGATTTACAAATGTAATAATAATAATACTAGCTAACACTTATATAGTGGTTGCCACATGTCAGGCACTATGTTAAGTGCTTCTGTAAATTTTAAAGCACCTAAAACAGTGCCTAGCACATAGTAGGCATCATGTTAATGTTATCTGTTATATATGTTATGTGATCATCAGGATCACACAAATTTGTCTATTGTGTATATCCCGCACAGCAGAGGTGTCAAACATGCAGCTCCTGCCAGACAATACTCCCAAGTGCTGCTGAACCAGATTAAAATGTAATTGAAAAATAGTTAATAAAAAATACAATAGAACATAGATAATGCTAAAATGTGGTTTTCTAAGCCAATATGCAACCATCAGGGATCCTTATATATTGTTGAATGTCCCCCCCGCATTTCAGTTTGAGTTTGACAGAAACCACTGCCCTATAGCATCTACCAAAAGGCTATTACATGGGAGGTGCCAAATAAATACTGATTGAATTGTACTGTGAACAGCCTATAAATATTAAATACTGGCAATGACAAGAATCAGAAAAGCCTACGATCCTCTCAGTCCTAGGTGGCTGCCTTCCTAGCAATTATTCATTGGATCACTGCTGTTTGATTTCTTCCCAGTAAAAAGAACTGAATAGAGAAAGAAAACAACCTGTCATGGGGAAGAAGAATGAAATCACTCAAACACTATATGTGCCACAGATCCCATTTGCAACCTGACACAAATGAATTGTCTTATGCTTGAAGACAATCCAAGTGCCTCTGAATGAAGCAGCCCACAGCTGGACAAATGTTTCAAACTCTCCAATCTCTACATCGTTGGAAATGGTGCCAGAAGAAAGAGCAACTCTGAAGGAAAATTAAAAAAGGTTTAGATTTTCATCCTACAGTCTCCCACCTCCATGTCTTCCATACCTGGAAGGCCCTCCATCATCTTGGTTGAAATTGTTTGCTTCCTTCCTGGGCCAGGGTCAGTGCTTTCTTCTTTATTGTTTTAAACTCCAGGTAAGTTGAACAGAGCTTAATTGTCATTAATATCTAAGGCAGGGGTTCTTAACTTAATGCCTTGTAAACTTTTAAAAAATATATTCTGATAACTGTATTTCAACATAGTTGGTTTCCTTTGTAATCCTATCCTATTTTATGCATTTAAGAACATTATTCTGAGGAGTCCATAGGTTTCACCAGACTGCCAAGAGGTCCATGACACAACCCTGATAAGGTCTTTCCTGATGCCCTTAAATCATTAGTTATCGCTGCCACTTCAGATTGCTTCATAGTGTTTTGGGGTTACTCATATGTATGCATGAGGCAGGATAGTAGGTGAATGGAGTACTGGATTTCCAGTCAGAGGATCTGAGTGTGCATTATGCAGCCGGCTGTGTGACCTCCTGCAGATTCATTCGCCTCTTTAGGCCTCAGCTCCTCACCTGGAAAGTGAAGGGGGTGGACTAGAGGGCACCTCCAACTCTAGGGTCCTTTGAAGCATTTGCTGATCCCCAGTGAGAAAAGCCATCGATTTCTAGCTGGAAGGGCCCTCCCATGATGCCTAGTCCAACCCTCCTCATTATACAGAGGACAAAACCGAGGTATGGAGAAAGGAAGTAACATTTCCGGTCACCTCTGGGTGGCTGACCTGGAGGAGCCCGCGCGCATGTCAGTCTCCCCTGAAGCGCTAATGCTTCCGCATCTGCCCCTTCCATCCCCCCAAGTCTTCGCGGTGGTGTTTGTGGAGCTTTTCCTCACGACTGCCGGGGAGCGTTTTTTCAGTGGAAGCGGGAAAGGAGCATCTCCTTGGGCTTCCTAACTTAAAACTGGAAGAAAAGCAAAAGGCGGCGCCAAGAAAGGGGGATTGGAGTCCTCCCGAGGGGCAGCCTCCGGCCGCTCCGGCCCCTTCCTCAGGCCGGCCCATGGCTGACTTGCACTTCGAAGAGTTCTCGGCACCGCCGGGCTCGGAGCTGGCGCTGCGGCCGCTCTTGGGTGGCCACGTCCTGGGGTCGGAGGTGGAGTTCTTCGGGGAAGCCCTGTGTATGTCAGGGTTTCTTCCAGGGCTCCTTCAGCAGGACGGAAAGGCGGAGGCGGCCCGGGGCGCGCGGCGCTGCCAGCGAATTGAGCCGCAGCCTGGATCAGGCACTGGGCAGGCGCTGTCGGGAGATGGAGCTGCCCAATGAGCGCGGCTTCATTCACTAGGTGCGAAGAGTCACCAGAAGAGCAAAGGTTCCTTATGCGAGGCCCTGAGTCCCGGATTCCTAAGGAGATGACTGCCAAAAGAGCCCAGGTCGTTTGTCCTGGAGAACGAGAGCAGCCAAGCCCTGACGTGCTCACCCAGGAAATGCAGAGAATGAGTCCTCAGAAAAGGAAATCCTGTCACCTCCCCCTCGGCGGCCCTGTGGGCCTAGCAGTCCCCCACTTGAGGAAGGCTCTAATGGGAGAAAACGGTGGAGGACACCCCAGAATGGACACAGAGGTGGGGCATTGCTAACCCCAGAATTAGGCCCAGACCACATCAAAGTTGAGGATGCCTTTGGTTCGAGCCAGATGAGACCTTCATCATAGAGTGGGCAGCAGGAGGCCCAAACTGCTTTCCTACCCCAGTTTCCTATCCACCCTCCCCCCAAAATAAAACTGCCTCCTCTCAAAAAAAAAGTGACAATATTGAAATCACCCAAGTGGTAAGTAGCAACAGTGTTAGGTGGCAAACCCAAATCCTTTGACTCCAAACCCATGATGCCTTCCACTACACTATGATGCTTACTCTAATTTCTCCAGATTGTTTTATCTAGGTGAAAGGTGAAAAGGTGAAAACCTTTACCCAAGTATGGGATTCTATCACTTATCATACTTACTCATGTTTTTCATTAGATTAGAAGTTCTTTGTAGACAGGAACTGTGTTATTTGTCATTCTTATACCTTCAGTGTCTTGTAGGGTACCTTCCATGTGATATGCTTTGACTAAATGTTCACTGAATCCCAAGATGATTTTCTTTCATTCATTCAGCAAATATTTACTGAACACATTCTTTCAACTGATATTTGTTGACTATCACAAGACAATATACTAAGCACTATGGGGAGGACACTAGAGAGATCTAACACAAAGATCTTGATCTTGAGGAATTTGCATTAGGATGAAAGTACATGAAGACAAAATGCCTGAACAGGAAAAGTTAAATAGTACTCCTAGGTTTATTTTCAGTCTTTCAATTCATCCAGGTGGGAGCACCCATCAAAGCAAATCCCAACCCCTTCACTACCTGGGGGAGGACCCTCATGAGTTGCCCTCTTGAGTTGCAGTGACTAAAAAGTTATAACCCTTCAGCCAAAGTGGAACTTTCTCTATGAACCTAGATTACAAACCCATTACACCTTAGTGGATAACTTCATGACTTGCTATTACCAAAAATACTCATTACTTGTGCCTAGTCTTCTGTTGATAAGCCTCTTCAAATTTATCTTAGACTAGTCCTCAGATGACAAGCATATTAGTCTCCCATCAAGCTCTCTTTGTTTTGTGAAATTGAGTCTCCCCTTGTCACTTAGCAGCCCCTCATGTGCCCAGTCCTGACACTGATAGGCACAGAAGCTTTGATCTGTTCTATGTCCAGCCTAAACCACTTCACCTGTTTTGGTGGCTTGATGGCCACCTACTCTTGGAGGTTTGCCATACTGAAGCCAGATTTAGAGAGAACACTCACAACAATATGTGAGATGGTTAATACAAGCATTATTATCCCCATTTTACAAATAAGGAAACTGAGGCTCGGTGTTTAAGTAACTTTCCAGTATATCCAGAGATAATAAAAATCATACCTGGATTTGAATTCAGGGCTCAGAACTCCAAGTCTGGCAGTTTCCCCCATGTTGCAATGTCCTAGGTAATGGATTCTATTATGAAACAATGTACACCATTCTGAAGTTTTCCCACAATTGCAAGCCAATTGGAAAAGTTTCCAAAGGTAATCATCTACTACTACAATGTCCTTTCAAACTCTAAAAATAGAGAATGCTACTATAGGCTAAACAGCAAATTCCCAATTGTCCAATGGGATGATACAATTTTATCTATCACATGATTCAGAAACAAGAAATTACCCTCCCCAGTTGACTTAGACTAATTGGCCAAGTGGGGTAGTTTTATTAACACTTAGAACCACCCAAGTACAAGTTAGTGGACTCCTGATGTGTCTTGCTTGACTTAAAAAGTGTGTTCCTTTTTTAATCATGTATCAGATTTTAGTAAATAATATCTTAAATGAATTAGGAGGTTGTCAATTCATAGTAATACTATGATGGTATCTTTTAAAAACCATCCCCTAATTTGTCTTTCTTGAATGTATGGTTTTCTGTGTTTCCATATAGCTGACTTTCTTAAAGCAATGTGTACCCTAAATAAATCACTAATGACATGGCTCTCTAATTTTGCCAAAATATAGGTAAAAGGAAAGTTGACTTGATATTTAATATTTTATATTGTAGCAAACTCAGTTTTTTTTTTTTCCAGGAAGTTTTCAAGTCAGGTATGGTGGTGCATACCTGTAATCCAAACAGAGGCTAGTGGCTATTTTAAACTCAGGTGTTCTAAGCTGCAGAGGACAAGCAAATCAAATGTCTGCACAAAGTTCACCATTAATATATAGAGTCTGAGGGAGTAGGTGGCTATTAGGTAGTCTAAAGAGGGACAAATGGACCAAGGTCAGAAGTGAAACAGATTAAACCTCCTATGTCAGTCAGAGTGAGACAAGGACCATTAACAACCTTTGTACTTCCAACTTGAGTAAGGGAGACAAGATAAAGATAGACAGAGAGAGAGAGAGACAGAAAGACAGAGACAGAGACAGAGATAGATCGTATGTATACACACATATACATAAACATCTATACAAATGTGTGCATCATTTTCATTAAATTGTGAAAAATCTTGGTTCAGCCAAAATGCATTAGAAACCTTTGCTCAAAAGGCACTTGAGTTTTAGCCTCTCTCTGCTAGAAACATGAATAGAACAATTTCCTTGTCACATGTTGGTGCCTCCATGCAAGGATCCCTATAAAATGAAACAATAAGCTAGTGAGGCCATCTATTCAACTAGCATTTACTACTACATACAATATAATATGCTAGGATTTGGGGAATACCAAGAAAAATCAATCATGGTGCCTCCTCTCAAATAATTTACTATTTGATGGGTGGACAGTGAATTTTACTTGAAGATCTATATTCTGCTACTTACTATCCCGTGGGCAAATAATGAAACTTCTATGACCCTCAATTACACATCCTGAAAGGGTGGGAGTTGGATTAGAAGGCTTCTAAGATCTCTTTTGGTTTTTAAGCTATGATCTTATGAAACTCTAACCCAGGTGGATAGAGAACAGCAAATTTCTATGACTTTCCCAATGCCACAAGAGTTAGTGGTAGCAAAGCCAGGATATGGCAGAAGGGGAGCTGGCTTTAAATCCCTTCTCTGACACTACTTGGGGGGATGTGAAGAAGGTCAATTAACCTCTCTGGATCTGTTTCTATAAATGTAAAATGAAGTGGGAGGGGGTGTTGAATTAGATGGCCTCTGAGGACTCTTCTGGCTCTAAATCTGTGGTCTCATGACTCAAACCCTATTGCTCCTTGACTCTTACCAAGCCATGCGGCATAGCTATAAATATTTCTCTCCAGAGTTCATTTTCCCCTGTCTTTGAAGATCACTTTTAAGAAATAGTAGGATAATCTCCATTATCTGATTTCCACTCATCATTCAAAGCTCTTGGCTCAGTCAAACTGAATCAGAAAAGTTTGCTCAAACAGACACAAGTTTTAGCCCTTCTCTGTTCAGAACACAAATAGAACAATTTCCTTGCCACATACTGGTGCCTCCATGGGGGGGATTCCTATAAAGCAACAGCTACAACAACAAATAGCAGGCAGGGCCTAAATGTTATGAGTATAATAGGGTCCTCAAAACAGGGTCAGTTCAAAGGCTCATTTGAGCTTTGGGTGAAAGTGAGGTCAGTTCTTACTTTCTCAGTGCAGGATTGTTTGTTGCTAACTCTAAATGCCAGTTTTCTCCTTCTCCCTCTGTTTTATGAGTCTCCAAGCAAATTCCCATTTCATGATTAAGTTCAGGTGTAATTTAGTGAATCCAGAGGAGGTAGTTTTTATTAACCCACTTACTGCCCATAAACATAAAAGAAGAGAAGAAAGGCTGGGAGGTAGAAAGGGAAGAAACATGCAAAAATAGTTTGCAAAAAATTTTGCATTCCAGGGTCCGGAAACATCTTTTTTGCTAGTTACATGGTGATGAATGGATATGGTTTATAGACGATGGAAAGCCGTTATGAAATATGTAATTTCTTCAGAGTACCAAAGCAGTCTCAGGGATTATAAAAATGGCATCTTAAATGTACGCTTGTAATTTTCCTCAGCACTTATAGAATCATGTTTAGGTGATTTTGAAATGTTTTATGCAAGTCACCATGGCTCTTTCATCTTAAAAAAAAAAGTAGAAGAAAATTCACTGACAGGCAATGTAAAAGCATCATCAAAAACTATACATAAGCACTTTTCATTCCTAACTGGCATTTGGGAAAACTGTGGAAAGGGAACATTATTTTAATTTTGTTCTTATTTTTAATTCATATATTTTGTGCTTACATCACATTTTCAAAAATATCCCCCATCCCTTCTCCTACCTAGTGAGCCATCCTTTGAAACAAAGGCTTAAAAACCAAAAAAAAAAAAAAGTTCATCAATATCAACCAACTCCTCCACTATATCTGATAGTATATACAGTACTCCAAATCTATAATCTCCCACCTCTATAATGACGGAAAAGAGGTGCATTTTAAAAAATTCTACTCTCAGGTCAAACTTGTTCATCAAAATTATACAGTGTCAGTTTTGTTTTTTTTTTCTTCTTTTCCCCCCATTTATATAGTTGTATATATTGTGCATATTTTTCCTGGTTCTGCTTATTTCACTATATTACATAAGTGCCTTCCCCTGCTTCTCTGAATTCCTCATAGTCATTGTTTCTTGTAGCAGAGAAATAGTCCATCACAGTTATGTACCAAAATTTGTTCAGCCATCCCCCCCAATGGAAAGATGGATTGTATTTTACACAATTCAATTGAACAAATATTTGAGCACTAGCTACCTGAGGAACATTGTAAAAGCCGCTAGGATAGATACAAAGTTTAGATAATAATGGCAATGACTAGTATTTACATAATACTTTAAGGTTTGCAAAGTGCTTTATTACATTTTGTAAGACATTTTCCCTACCTATATGGAGCTAACATCAATCTAAGACATAGTCCCTACCCAGGTGAAACTAACAGTTTGATAGGAAGACAACATATATATGTGGATAACTGTAACTCACTCTACCACACAAAAAATACATTTGATACAAAACAAAGTTCTAAGGAAGGTGGAGAAGAAGAATCATTATTGACCGAGATGAAGGGTAGATTCAGGGAATCTCTATATCTAGATGAAATCTTAAAATATTAGAATTAGAAGAAAACTCAGAGGCAATCTAATTTAACCCCTTCATTGTACAGATGAGGAAACTGAGTCCCAGAGAGAGAAAGTGATTTGTTCAAGGTCACACATCTACTAACTGTGCAGTGAATACTTTCATATCTTTTATCTCATGAGATACTCATAAGACCTCCGTGAAATGGGCAGGGCAGGCATTGTTATATCCATTTTACAGAGGAAGGAACTGAGGCTCAAAACAGTTATGAGGCATGGTTGGGAAAGCGCTTAGTGTGAAATGAGAAAACCGGTCTTCAAAACCTTACTCTGCTAACTACTCTCTGTGTCACCTGAGATAAGCCACTTTACTTTTCTGAGGTTCAAATGCCTCATCTGCAAAATGAAAGACTGAACTAAATGATCTATAAGACCCCTTCCTAACCTGAAATTCAAGGATTCTACACAAATGTAAAGTATTCCCTCATTCCCCATCAGATCTCACTTAGCATTTTGTTTTTCATCTCTCCAATGCACTTATCATGTAAAGTGGCCAATTATAGTTACTCATGTATGGAGCCTTTCCTCTTTTAGCACAAAAAAATTTCATGGGTAAATTCACACTGCATATTTTGTTGGAGCTAAAGGAATATCAAAATGACAGTGCTTAGTGCATATATTGATTTTGAAACCCTTACAACAAATCTGCAGCTTCTCTACTGCCCTAACTCTCATCCTATAATTCACCTGTCACCTATAGATTCTCAACCCAAAGGATTGGCTAAAGCACCTGTGAATTTGTGAAAAAAAAAATCATCTTTATTCTATGATATCACCAAGATTGTGTCCTCCAGCTACCAGTAGGGGGAAAGGTAGAACCCAACAATCCTGACTCTTAATGCAACAATTTTTCCACCAATCCAGATGGCCTCTCAAAGAAGTTAACTTAAAAGTTTAAAGAGAAAGGGGAAAGGGAGAGAGACAGAGACAGAGAAACTGGAAATCTGAACATCAAGTGAACTGTCAAAGTTAATTTCAAGCTTGCACCAGGTAAAGATTCCTGGAACAGTCACAAGCACATCAACAATGAAAGGACAGCAGAATAGTACAACCAACTTGATCTCGATCATCTTGACAAGCCTCTTTGGAGAGTTCAGATAGGAATAGAGAGACTAAGTTAGAGGCCTAGGAAGTGGGATTCAAAATCTGGCAGCTTCCCAGCAGACAACTCATGATATGGCTATCAATGATGCTATCAGAAACAAAGCAAGAAGAAGAAAAAAGCATCTGTTCTGAATATAGAGAGACAGAGACAGAGAGCTCTGTGAATCTATACCTAAATATAGAGAGCATTTTGGGTATCACACCTACAGTTTTCAGTATAGTGCTAAGAATTTCAACCATTTAAAGTCACAATAATAATCACTAACACCCTGTTTTTTGTTGGATTTAGTGTCAGGAGACCAGGATTTGAGTCTCAGTTCTGACGTTCCTTAGCTTTGTGACCTTGCTTCAGTTACTTAACCTCTCTGGGTTCTAGTTTCCACATTGGAACAGAGGTTGGATTAGATGGCTTCGAAGGTCCTTTCAGCTCTAAATCTATGATCCTCTTATCCTCAAACCTTAGGCAAGGTAGTTATCCAATGCCTATTCCTGCCTACCTGACAAGGGCATTATGAAGATCAAATAAGGTGATCTATGCAAATGTGTCTTATAAACTGCAAAGTACTATATAAACACTTAATGGGTTATTTCATTCAACTCAAATGTTTATGTTCCTATGGAACAAGGCATTGAAATACCAAAACAAAACAGTCCCTGACTTCAATGAGCTTATATTTTAACATAATGAACTGTAATATGCCCTTATTTTGATACTAATATACTCTTTACATTTATAAATATAGCTTGTAAATGCTTTCATATTTTATTTCATTTGAAGCTCAAAACAACCATATCAAACGGGGAATAACCATGATTACCTTCATCTTATCAAAAGAAAGGAGTTTTAAGGACAAAAAGCTTCAGTCAACTTTCCCAGGTCTCACAGATAACGTAACCAAGCTTGTCCCAGCCATTTAGTCATTGCTACAGAAATGTGGCAACTGAGGCATCTACCTACAAAGGAGGTATCTGCTGGTGAGTCAAGCAGACTATCCAGAGTTCCCAAGTACTGATGATCTTACATGTGACTTTGAAAAGAATGCTAGGAAGAAGCCAAGGAGACAATGGTGGCAAAGGGTATGACATACAGAACTGATGAAAGGACAAAATGGGTAGCCCCAGGATTCCATTCCAGATCATAGATTATGGACCAGTGATGGCCAGGAGCAGAAAATGGTGGAGGCAATTAATTATATGAAGATCCAAAGTGAGACTATTCCACAGTTGCTAACTGTGCATGAGACAGGAGAAGCAAGACAGTGACCTGCAGACCCTGGGACAAGTAAGGAACATAAACCCAATTAACTATATATCTTCCATTCATTCTATTCATCCTTTGAGGAAGAAGTGGTTTTTCTCTGTTTGCTAGTCAATGCTTTCACTTCTTGCTTTTCCCTTTGTTCAATGGCATCAGGGAAGTTTGGTTTCCTTGTTTACTCTTATGCCTTTGCTATTTAAGCTATTATTATAAAAGCCTAATAATCACCAACTCACAGCCTCCTTGGTTACAAATTTCCAGGAAAAAAAGAGAAAAGGAGAAAGAAAGGGCAAGAGAGAAAGTCAGAAAGAGAGGGAGGGGTGAGTTTGGAGAGAGATAGGTGGGAACAGGAGGAAAGGGAAGCCAAACCACTTAAATGGATAGGAGATTTTATCCCCTTAGCAGAAACTGAGGGACAGAGTCAAAGAAAGAGAAATAAAGCATCTATGCAACTATTAATGATATTATTAGAGATTATTCAAAGCCTAAACTTGCTCTATAAACTTTTTCTATATAAACTTGATATTAAAAGAATAGGAGTGAGACAAGAAAAGTCTAGTGGGCACATGAAGAAGATTTCCCCTTTCCATGGGGCTAGAGTGTCCTAACTCAAGGGTGAATGGAAGCAATATTATTGTTATTATAGCATTTTTATAGTGTTTTACAAATTTCCTCTCATTTTATCTTCACAAAAATTCTGAGGGTGAGGTGCTATTATTTTCTCCAGATTATCATTCCCAGATTAGGAAAATCAGGATGAGAGGTGAAGTAACTTGCCCAGGGTCACAGAACTAGTAAGTTTCTAGGGCAAGATTTGAACTTGGTTCTTCTAACTCCAGATCAAGGTATATAACCACTTTCGTTCAAAGAATATAGCAGCTTTAGGAGGGAAGAGACAGAGACAGCTATCATTGTGCTTGGAAACTTAGTAGCACCTCCATGAGGCCAGTGATACACAGGCAGAAGGTCAGAAGCAGTTTAGGACTGAGTACTGGTCTTAAGCTTCAAATTGATTCCATTTGCTTTAATGTAAATTCTTTATTGATTTGCAAATAGTATCGATTCAGTGGCTGATACAACTGTCACAAACTAAATCTGGAGCTTACTTATAGAAAGCATACCTCAACTCTCTGGCAACCCCATCCGCAACAAATAAGGGTCAGTCAACATCCATACACTACATAGCACTGTCTGTGGTACTACCACTTAGACAGATTATCCTTAATGGGGCTGTGAATACTTCTCTTGAGAAAAGAATGGCCCATATAGAGATAACATGAGATAAAAGTCTGGCACGGTGAAGAGACATGAGAGGTGTAGAATAAGTGGGAGGCCCCCGGGGCCCCGCCCCCAGGCTCCCCAAGAGGGGTCCCCCCGGGTCGGCTGGTCTCCCCCGGGGTCGGCGAGCCGGCCTTCTGGGCCGCCGGTAAGCTTGTGGGTCCACCATCTCTTGTCACTGTGCCTCACTTCCCTCTCCCAGTATCAACATATACATATAGATACCCAATACCTCAGGTTTCCTGGAACCCTCACATTTAGCCTTCTTCTCAAAGAATAGTTCTACATGCAACAAACCTATTCTTCTTCCTTTGCTCAAGATGAAGCAAGCTCACCAACAAATGCCACCTAAGTTGTTAATGATGAATAACACCGTAGTATGTCCCCAAAAGAACTATATAATCCTTTCATTGAGAGGCGGCAGAATAGTTCACTTGAAAAAGCACTGAAAATGCAGTTACAGGACCTGAATTTGAATGCCAGCTTCATCACTCACTACCTGTATGGCCCTAGGCAAATAACCGTTTTGTGCCCATTTCCTTGTCCATAAAAAGAAGCCATTAGGCTCAATGATTTCTATTCTCCTCTTCAGTTCTAGATCTAAAATCCTATGATCTTAGTTAAAAGGAACCTTAGAGATCATGTACTCTCATCCAAAGAGATCATGTACTTCTCATCCAAAGTTGGAATCTCCTTAACAGTGTCTTTTCAGGGTTATTTTCATTTCTAAAGAGGAGTCTTGAAGTCAGCAATGCTGAGAGCAGGGACTTTTTTTTTCTTTTGCCTTATATCCTCAGCACTTAGCCACTTAGCATTATGCCTGACTCTTAATAGGTACTTGATTAAATGTTTGCTGATTGACTAAATGACCTTAACACAAAGGAATGAAAATCTAAGGGTAACATTTCAAATAACTCTATAGGCCCACAGGAGAGATACTATTGGGCAAAAGGGCCCTCAAATTCTGCCAAATAAGAAGCTATTCACTTTACCTATATATAAGGCCAGCTTTCACACACACACACACACACACACACACACACACACACACACACACACCCTTCAGCTCCCCATCCTTGCCACTGAAAAAGTCTCCTAAAACTACTTCACTAGTAGAGATGACTGCTCAAAGAGATCTTTTCCATTCCAGCCACAAATGATGTTTTGTGATTCTGTCAATGAGGATGATTTAGGAGCTGGTCCTACTCTGCCTGGAGGCCTAAAAGAGTAACCTAGCCGAAGGGGGAGGGAAAGGGCCTTTGGGCATCCATTACTGTTCTACTTTAGAGGGCTTTGATCTGGAATGATTCTGCTTTAGTGAGCTAGAATGCTGCTGGCAGCAATGACAGCAGTGTGCCCAGGGTCTGAAATGTCAGTTTTTGTTTTTTTTAATTTCAATATACAAAAGACATTTCCAGGGAATCAGTACTTGAGGCAGGGCAATGTAAATAGATTGTGCTGCTTTAGGGATGATTAAACTCACTTAAACTCTTAGCTTTGAAATTAGAAGGTCACGCAAATTAGGGCTGTTATGACCCAAAAGAGCAACTGGGTGGCAGGTAGTTTCAATAAATCCCAAATGTTTTATGACTGCTTTGGCTCTTCCTAGCTTCTGAGCTTTCACAGAACATCAGAGGTGGAAGGAGTAATTCAATCCAACAGCTTTGGTTTACAAAATGAGAAAAAATGGGGGTTCAAAGAGCTGAAGTGACTTGTTCAAGGTCATACTCTGCCACTCTGGCAGTGAAAATCCTAATTTTCTCTCTCCAGGCTCTAATGTTCTTACCCTTATACCATGTTTCCACTCCAATTAATCATTTATTTTGTTACTTATTTGTAATGCTTTACTTGGTTTCAATGACAAAATAATTATCTCTTCCTCTGAAAGGAGACTCTTTGCAAGCACCTAATAAAGAATAAAAAGTCTGTCAAGCAAAATCATAGCAACTCGTACAATGGAATACAATTTCCCTGGAACTTGAGCAATTTTTGGCCTCATTCCTTTGTTCCATGACCCCTGCTAATTCTGCTGAAAAAATGTCAATCCATTAACATATAATAGGTGTTTTATAAATATTTATTGAAATGAATTTTAAAATAAATTTTGTTATGATAACCCTGAGATATCAGAAACTATTTAGATTATATTATTTACCTTTCACCTCCCAAATACTTCCCATCTCTTCTCTTTCCAATTCATCCTCCATACTATTAACAAATGAATAATCCTAAAATACAGGGTCAGATGATGCTATTCCCCTTCTCAAAAACCTGAGGTTTTCAGACTCTAAAATAAAATATAAACTCTTCAACCTAGTATTTAAAGCTGTTCATAATGTGACTCCCACCTACTTTTTCAGATACTATACATACTCTACTAGCTTCTCTACCAAATTCAACATACCATCATCTCTCACCTCCATGCCTTTGCAGAGACTCCATTTCCCCATGTCAGGAATGGCCTTATTCCTTATCTCTGGCTCTTAAAATCCCCAGATTTCTTCAGCACTTCTATGAGATACCACATCCCACATGAAGTCTTTCCTGATTTCCCCAGTTTCTAATTATCTCTCATAAAAGTAATTTGTATTTACTTATCTGTATTCTTAGTGTATGACCCTTGTAATACTTATTAAGTTCCTATATTTCTTATTTTTGTATAGCCATGCCCAGCACAATGAATGTTACATAGCAGATTCTTAATAAATGTTTGTAGAATTGAAAATAATCTCAAGCTAGCAGGAACAGGTTAAATTATGATCATCATACTCTGTTTAACATGGTAGGGAAATAACATAATGCAGTTTGAACTATGGATCATGTCTCATCCAGTCACCTATCCTGACTCTCTTGCCAGCTGCCCTATTTCATAGCACTATTCCCCTTGTCAGTTCAATGACCTATGGATCAACATACCATCCCTGTGAAGCCTCAGAATAAAACTCCTTTCCTGGTTCCTACAACCCAATATGCTTTGTATCAACTCCAAATCTATGATCCCATCATCTCTCTATTACCAGGCAAATTCCATGAGGACAAAGATGGTCTCACTTTTGCACTTATATCCTCATTTTATGTGTCTGATGCAAAGTACCACAAGGAATAATCTTTTCATTCATTCATCAAAGTCATTCAAATTAAAAGCATTAGTGCAAAAACTAAGTAAGTTTCAGCTCCATAGAAAATCTACTGTAGTAGAATATTTCATTCCCCTACCTGGGCCAAGTAAATGATTTATCACTATATAAATTTACAGTCAGTGAAGACCCATCTCCAAGTTATAGATGAATAGACAAGGTACATCTGGTCAACACATCCATGGTAGAGCTCCTAGGTAATAATTTATAGTACCTGAGCTAAATCTTGGGCTTAAGGCTCCTTTAGTAACTGTTGTTAGTGATTAAAATGCTGAGAAAGGAACAGGGAACAAATAGGAATATAGTTTCTTAACTCCAAGATCCCCAGGGTACAATTCATTCAATGGCATGCAAAGAATTTGTTTTATTCTCTTCTGAAAGTAGACTTAAGTCCAGTTTAAGCTTAAGCTGTCTCTGGGAAGAAGCAGAAAGAGCAGGAAGAATATATGTATAGTGATTACTGTTGTTCTAGATATCAAGGTAAAAGTGTCCCAAAATCCTATCTTTGGGAGACTAATGGTGGATTTTGATTTCTTCTCTTAGCAGTATTTGCCTCATTAACACATTTTGCCCTCTGCTTCTATTCTTTTCTTTCACCTTCAATTTCTCCCTCTTGCATTTGCCAGGTATATTTGCCTGTAGATTTCTTACACATATACATTCTAGGGAAATTTCACAGCTGAACCCATCTACCTCTTCTAGTCAGTTGTCTAGTTGTTTCATACTCATCTGTTCTCTGATTCTACCAAACTATCCTAGGTAGTACTTACCATCTTTCACTCACTTGATGAATACTTGGATGTTTCTATCTGTGACTAAAATATTCACAGCATATGAGCTTGACCTTATGTCAAATCACTTTACTTTTATAGGCCCAGTTTCTATACCAACCATGCAGTATTCACAATGCCTATGGTAACTGTAAATATCCTGACATGGGTATTAATCACAAGATATAACAGGATCTCTACATGGGGGACAAAGCTAGAACATTTATTCAAATACCAGAAAACTGAGTCCCAAAACCAGAAAGCCAAAGCCATCACAGTAGCTATAGAGTTGGCACATGTAGTTAATGCAGTAAACACCCACATTCTCAAGCCTTCAAAATAGAACAGGCTACCTCAGGCAAAGGTCCTGCTCTCCTCACTCATGGCAACTGCTCAGTGTCCACACAGCTAGCTCCCAGCAGCTCTGGCCCACTGCAGTTCCCATCCCAGCAGTCCTCAGCAGGAGTCCTTAACAGAAAATCTGGCTGGCTCAAAAAAAAAAAAAGGAGTTCTCACTGCCACCACCACTGCCTCTGCTTCCAGTCACCATGCTGGCTCCAGCTCGGCTCTGACTTTCTCCTGCCCTATCCCTTCCTGCTATGTCAGCAAATTCAAGGGGCATGGAAGGTCTTCAAATCCTATAACCATTACAGTTTCCTCACTGATTTACAAAATGAGGGGATCAGACGAAGATTGGAGGTGTCAAACACATGTGGACCATAAAACTACTGATTACTGACTGACAGATTAAAATGTAATTGAGAAATATTTAACAAAAATAAATAAAATAAAATACAATGTTGATATGTGGTTTTCTAATTCAATGTGTACCCACAGGGATCCTTCTGTACAGTTGAGTGGCCTCTTTTCTATTTGAGTTTGATATCACTGAACCAGATAACCATTAAGATTTTTTCTAGGTGTGGCTAGGTGGCGCAGTGAGTAAGAGCGCCAGCCTCAGAGTTGGGATGACCCAAGATCGAATCCAGCCTCAGAAAATGAGCACCCACACACAAATAATGACTAGCCATGTAACCTTGAGCAAGTTACTTAACCCCAATTGCTTAAATAAATAAATAAAAGATTTTTTCTAACCCAAAATTTCTGTGATTCCAGGTTCATCCTCAACTCTTGAATGAGTTTGTCTAAAACTAGCTTATTTTGCATAGGATGCTGTGAAGACTCAAGGCTACACAAGTCAAAACAATTGAATTCTGCTTACTTATTATTTTGTAGAGCTGTCCTAAGAGGGTACATTGGTCTGTAGTGTAAAATTATTGAATGGATAAAGTGAAGACTAAAGCCAGCCAAGGAGAGTGACTATAAATAAAGAGCTAGCAGCCAGAAAAGTAGAAATCAAGTGACAAGAAAGTAATGACTTATAAGCACAATAAACACCAGCTTCCCCAGTCTCTGCTCCTGTGTCTCTAGGGTAAAACTCAAGCAAATGCTTGCTTGGGAATTAAAAAAAAAAAAAAAGCTTACTGTGCAGATTGTCCAGAAATTTGGAGATTGCATAAGCCCCTGAAATTAAGATGGTCAAGTTACTCATGGTCTATCTTTGGTGTCAAATGATATAGATAACTGTAAATCTTGTACTTGCTACCGGCTGGTATCTATAAACTTGAATGATGGTATGGTGCTAACATAATTAAGAAGCATTAATCTGATTGATTCTAGCATAGTAGGCATATTGTCCATAGGAGCCTTGTCAGCATTTTCAGTATTTTTCCCATGACCAAAAGGTTCGGCATCTTATAGGTGGATCATGATGTAGGGGAAAGGACACCAGACCAGAAATAAACAGACCTAAGGTCCAGTCCTGAATTTACTACTAACCAGATACTTAAACTTGGTAAGTCACATTTCTGGGTCTCAATTTCTTCAATTGTACAAAGACATACAGATGTACTCAGTGACCTTTAAGGGACTCTTCAATCTCTGATATTCTGTGAATCCTATGAATCTTTATTTCTCCCTGCCCAATCAGATATAGTTATTTCCTCATTCACACCCTGCAAATAATTCCTTGTCTGGCAGGGGCTATGTAATTAGACACCAGCTGTGGTTCTGACCTCAGAATCAGATTCACATTATAACACTCTGAGTATTGATGGCTTGACCCAACTTACCTGTGACCTCTGGCTTCTCTGACTTTGGATACCCAGTTGCCTATATCCAGGATCCTGACATCCTAATTTGTTATAAATCCCTTAACCTTCACCATGCCTCATTAGAGTGTGGACCTCACATCTGCTCTAGAATAATGGAAAGAATGCTGACTTTGAAGTTAGAAGATTCATATTTGAACCCTGTTCTTTCATGATTCTAAACCACAGTTTCCCCATCTGTAAAATGATGGTGTTAGACTAAAAAAAATCTCCAAATCATCTTTTACATCATTTACATCATTTTACAAGTTCTGGTAATTGTATATTTCCTTTACTAAAAGTGTTGACAATTACTCAGTAAAACCCATTCTAATGCTGTTTACAGGTCTGGCATGTCAAGGTAAAGGAATTTACAAAGAATTTCACCCCTGTGAGAACTGGAAGGGCCCTAAGTTTTCCTAAAGGAAAAACTGAATCACCAGGTCATTGATTGCAATTGCCTGACTGTGGGAAGGGATGAAGCCATACTGCGATGGAGGAAGATTTTCATGCATGGTTGGAAAAGCTGACTTGTTTCTCTTTTTTAAGTCTTTTGCTAGATGAAGGCTCCCTTCCTGAATCCATTCCCCTTTTTTCTTTGGGGAAGGACTGTCCTGATTTAATTCCATTTTATTCCATGTAGCCTGGGGCAGAGAAGTAGACATGAAAATGTTTGACAGTTATTTGGTATTTTTATTTTATCATGTTTTAATAAATCACATGGCCACAGTGAGGATTACTTTGGCCATAAAAATATAAAGAGTTGGTTAGCTCAAAAGAACTTTCTCAGATAGAGATTAAGCCAATTGACATGTTCATAATTTTTAATATTTCAGCAAATATTTCATATTCCATTTTCTTTCCATATTTAGATCAATATTAAATAGGGGGCCAGCACTGTATCATAAATGGAGCAAGCTCAGGGTGGTGTAATATGACAGTAGTCTAGTGAGAAATGTTGCCTTTGGGGAGGTCTACACAGAAGCCCTGTCAATTAAAGGATGGCCCTGTAACACACATTTAGGTAGCTATTGGGCTTATGACTTGGATCTGAAACCACCTTGTGGCAAGATTATAGTCTTATTACCTTGATGGTTAATTAACCAATTAACTGACAGCCTGCTTTTCTGTAGACTTGCATGATGGGCTGCTATTACAACTTCAATGCCTTGTTTAGGCATACCCATCAAATGCACACATAGTCCAAACTCTGCTACATCGATTACAGACGATAAATGATACATTCACCTTGGTTGGGTCACTTACCTTCCACAAGTTCATTTTTCCTTCTCTGTAAAATGATGAATTTGGCTTTGAGGTCCCTAGTACCTCTCCATCAATGGCCCTGTCATCCTAAATCAAGTAGTAGTAGAGATAAATATGATCCAAAGTAGTCAGGGAAGGTTTTGTGGAGAAGGAAGAGGCCGATATTGGCCTTAGAGGATACAGAAGACTGGGAGAGTTGAGGGAGTGAAGGGGAAAAGTAAGCACCAAAAATTAAAGGCAAAAATGAGTGCTGAGCACCATTGAGGGAAAAAATAAGAAATCATCAGCAAGAGAGATGAGGCCTCAATATGAGAACCCACAGGTGGTTGATTTTTTTTTGGAGGGGAGGGAGCAATGTGTATTAAAGTAGTTTGACACAGGAGCAAAAACCATTCTATCTGTGACTGAAATAAAACATCTAGCAAGAAAAATATGGTGCTTCTGCTCTACAAGTTACAGCAGAAAGGAATGCAACCCATAGAATGACATAGTCCTATATGCTGTGTCAATAAACTGCAGAGTATAAAGTGATGCTTATAAGCACATGCTCAGGCTGTCTATAGAGTCCAAGCTACAAAGTCTGATTGAGAGGTCATCTAGTCCAACAAAAACAAGAATCCATTCAACAACATATCCAAAAAGGTATAACCTACCCTTTCCTCAGAGACCAATAGTAAAGCAACTCACCAACTCCCAAAGCAGCCCATTCTCCTTTGGGGTAGCTCTGTTAGAAAAATCTTCCTTAAATCAAATGTAAATCTGCCTCTGTACAGCTTCTACTCATTGCTCATAGTTCTGTCAAAATAAGTTTCATTGGATAGTTCTTTAGCTATTCACGTTTCCAAAGTCTTTCATTGTCCCAGTTAAATGCCCCCATTTCCTTCAACCAATTCACATATAGCATGGCCTTGATGTCCTTTTAAATTTATCACATATTTTCCCTCAATCCTTTACTTCTTCACCTGGCTTGTAGGGCAGGTTGTGAGTGTGTCTCTAGGTAAGAAAATTCTAATATTCTAAAAAAAATAGGAACAGGTCTTCCATTTCTCCTTAACTAACATTATTAACATCTGCCCATCCCAAAAAGCTACATTAAAACCTATCCTCTCTTATGTCTACCATTAAACCATAAACAGGAATTTAGAAAACAAAGGTAATACTTCTCCTTTGGGTCTCTCAGCAACTGAAAATTATTCAGAGTAAAATAAACTACCTTAAAATGAAAAGTACTTATATTAATAGGTTCTATACATTTAAAATAAGTTCATACAAATCAATTCATTTATCACATTTTTATTAAGCAAACTACTATCCTTGCTTTCATGGAGCTTACAATATAATAGGGATAAGAACATTATAAGCAAAGAGAATAGCATGAATATATATATATATACATATATATATATATATATATATATATATATATATATATATACATATAGAGAGAGACAGAGAGAGGGGGGGGAGGGAGAGAGAGGGAGAGAGAGAGAGAGACAGAGAGAGACAGAGAGAGCCAGACTGAGGGTGGAGAATAGTTCAGCGCAATAAAATAAGAGAGATAATATGAGATATTCCTAAAAATTTCAAGTGGCACCAGACTACAAAGGGCCTTGAAGACCAACAAAGGAGTTTAAACTTTATAATAGTCAATAGAAAAGCTCAAAGTTGGACTGGATCTCAAAGGAACATAAATTATAGCAATTTCTAAATCACATCGTATCACTTAAGGCTCCAGGCACTCAACAGTGATTAAAAATCCACTTGCATGCCTCAGTCCTGCCGAGTCTCCTTGACCACCAATAGCTCAACTGACTAATATTCCAGCTAACTTTTGCCCCCTTTCCACTCTACTGTTGGCTACCTCCTCTTGCACTCTCTTCTTTTATCTATCAGAAAGATATTGATATGAATAATGCTTTACAGTTTTCAACTACCTTCATATGCACTATCTCATTAGATCCTCCCAAAAGCCTATATATGAAGTAAGCAGGAGAAATTTAGGCTCAGAGTTAATTTAACCTACTAGTTACAATAGAAAGACAAACCTATAAGAGTGATATTATATGGGTTAAATTACTTGTCCTGGATCACAAAGCAGAACCAAAACTGGAATTCAGGTCTTCTCCATCCCAATCCAGTGCTGGAGAGGTTTAATTTAATTTATTTATTTTTCATTTGATAAAATAAATCTGTCTTCTCTCTTTATTACCCCTTCTATTGGAAAAAAAATCCACATAACAAATATGAACTATCAAGCAAAACATTTTCACATTGGACAAGTCAAAAAACATGTCTCAATCTGCCCTCTCAGTCTACTCATCACCTCTTTGTCAGGAGATGGGTAGCATCATGTTTCAACCTGAGGCCTCTGTAATCATGGCTGTTCATTGTGTTGATCAGAGATTTTAATTCTTTCAAAGTTGTTGTCATTACAGTGTTAAGGTAATTACATAAATTGCCCCCGCAGTTCTACTCACTTCACCCTCCATTAATTCATATATACATATGTGTGTATGTATGTGTGTATGTGTGTATACATATATATCTTTCCAGGTTTCTCTGAAACCATTCCACTCATCATTTTTTACAGCACAATAATATTCCATCACATTCATATACCATAATGTGCCCAATCAGTTCTTAAATGATGGACTCCGCCTTAGTTTTCTGTTTCCACTTCTTTGCCACCACTAAAAGAGGTGCAATAAATATGTTTGCACATTTTCCTCTTTCTCTGGAGCCAGTCTGGTGTTATGGGATCACAGATCCAGACCTGGAAGGGAACTCAAAGGCCATCTAGGCAAAAACCACTTAATCTTTTTTGTGTCATGGACTCCTTTGGCAGTCTGATGAAGCGTATTGATCTCTTCTGAGAGTAGCATTTTTAAATGAATAAAATAAAATATATAGGAATACAAATTAAACCAGTCATATTGAAATACAGTCATCAAAATATATTTTAAAATAAGTTCATGGACCACAGGTTAAGCATCACTAGTCTAGTCTAATTCTATCGTTTTCCACTATACCATAGAGGTGTGTGTGTGTGTATACACACACACACACACACACACACACACACACACATATATATATATATAATACATTTTATTAAGTGATTATTTTCTTTTCTCAAAGGCTCATCTTTATTGTCATTTTCATTGATTACCTGAGAACCTTCAGTAGGCTGGTCTCCTTATTATTCTCATATCTTCATAAAACTTTTTCCAGGTGGAGGTGAATATCTTCTTGGCCAAAAAACAAATGAGTTAATAGGCAATGAAGTACCCAGGATATTATTCTCCCCTATCCCATCAGATTTTCACACCCCTTTTTCCTCAAATGTTAGGGTTCCTAACAGTGCTTTAATAAAACAGTATGCCTAGAGCTTGAAGATGCCTAGCATATTCCACCTGCCTCTCTTTTTCTTTCTTTTTCTCTTCCTCTAAAATCATTCTTTTTATTATCGAGTTGTCAGGTAAATGTTTTTTTCTGTACTCACTTATCAGATCTCCGATCTTTTTCTTTTATCTTTTTCTTTTTTTCCTCTTTCCATTATTAAACACATATATACTAAGATAATGACTCCATCAAACTTGAGTATCTCCTTCATGGTGCAGTTTTTTGCATTAATTTGTACCCTCCATAGTACATAATATTTTCATCAATCAAGAATTTATTAAGCATCTACAATACTCATACAACAGAAGTGTGCCAGATACTGTGCTAAGTGCTGGAAATAAAAAAAGACAACTCTTGGCCTCAAAGAGTTTACATTTTATTATATTCTACATTCTTCCATTTTCATGGAATTCTACATTCTTCCATTTTCATGAATCTAAATTTAATTACTGTCTTCTGTTGGTGTCTGTCCTTTTAAGACCTAGGGTAATTCATGAAAGGCTGAACCCAACAGGATCATTCTGAATGCTCAACTGAGTAAATGTTCTGTGAGCAAGGTCCAATTTTCAGGATACCAACAGCAGTGGAGGCTAAAGTTTACTGACTCCAATTCAGTGTTCCTTACCAAAATGAATTCCAACCAGTACATGGAAATGGAGCTATTTTTCACTTCAGAAGTCTTTTGGAAAGAATAAAAGCAAACCATTGCTTGAGGTTGCTTGATAATACCCTTCCCACCTCTTCCTTTTTCCTATTTTTCCCAATAAAAACAGCTTTGGGGTAGGGGGAAGTTTGTTTCATTAGCACAAATAGGAAACCATTCCAATTTCATTTCTCTCTCCAACTCAACTATTTAGGCCTGAAGAAACCTCCATAAAAGCCAAAAGCAGAGGGGAAAGTGTCTTGGTATAGAAATCCTCCATTCAGAATAGTGAGGGCATGAGATATATCACTGACTTCCCCAGGGTTTAAAAGGATCAAAGTAACAATAATCCAAACATACATAGCCACATTTCGTAAGATCAAAATAAAATAATATTTGTAGAGTGCTTAGCACAGTGCCAGACACATAGTAAGTGCTTATCAAAGGCTTATTCCCTTCCTTTCCCCTTCCCCTAGTAAGAAAATATCAATAAAAAGAGTAGCTAGAATTTATATAGCACTTTAAGGTTTGCAATGGAATTTACAAATATTATCTCACCATCCTCACAAAAGCCCTGGGAAATAGGCACTATTATTACAGATGAGGAAACTGAGGCAGATAGAAATAAAGTAGCCTGCCCAGGTCACACAGCAGTAAGTGCCTGAGGCTAGATTTGAATCCAAATCTTCTTAACTTCTGCTTCCACACTCTATCAAGCATGTCAGTGACTTGCCTCAAGGAGGATAGAGTCTGGAGTTCAGCTGTATGGGTAACTCTCTCCCAGCGCAGAATAGCACCTGGGAGTGCTAGTGCTGTTTCCTTATAAGGAGTTTGATTGATCTTTGCAGCAGAACTATTTTTGTTACCTTGAGAAAAACCAGAGGCTGACTTTGACTCCAGAGCTGCACTGTATGGTGAGCCTACCAATTTTTTTTTCTGCACTGTATTGTTTCTGTGGGTTTGAAATGCAATTATTGCAAAGCTAACTGTATTTCACAAGCCTATGGTGGACCCAGCTGGATTTATCAGGCAGTACTGAAGATGCAAAGCACTTCTGGAAATGCTGAGTTGCTGCAATGCCCTTATTGAGCTGTTGCCTGCCACTCGAACATAATCCTTTCCTCATCAAAAGTGCTGAGCTTGATGATTTTCCCTTCTTCCAAAGAGGAGTCAGACAAATCCCAAATCCTACATAACAGTTTTGTACCACTTTTGTGCAACATCTGTAATGCTTTTCTTTTGGGGGAGTCCATGGGTAAAAAAAAAAAAAACTTTCAGAACAACCCAAAGAAACAATGTCCAACTATGTAAAAAGCATTATGTATTTGAAGTCAAAATGCCTAGATTCAGATGATGGATCTGCTGTTTAGCACCTGTGTAATGTTAGGTAAGTGACAACCTCACTGAGACTCCCTTTCCCCCCCTATAAAACCCAAATTAGTTTGAACTAAATGGCCTTTAAGGGGACAACTTGGTAGCACAGTGGATAGAGCACCGGGCCTGGAATCAGAAGATAGAAGTCCAAATCCAGCCTCAGACACTCACTGGATTGTTGCCCTGGGCAAGTCACAAGTTGGCTTCACTTTCCTTATCTATAGAATTAATTGAAGAAGAAAATGGCAAACTACTCCAGTATCTTTGCCAAAAAAAAACCAAATGGGGTTACAAAGACACAGCTGAACAACAAAATTACCTATAAGATCCATTCCAGTTCCAAACCCTATGCTCCTATGATCCTATCTGTATTATGAGATTGTTGAAGGGAGAGAGGCAAAGTGAACTAAATCTGTGTTTTCATTTGCACAGTACCTCCCAGTAAGGAAACTCCCTTTATCAAATGCAGATCACCCCCTGTTCAGGAACTTGGTCTTAGAGAATTAAGTACTTTGGGGATTGAGCAGTTAAGTCGTTTGCCAGGGTACACCCAAGGTAAGATAAGCTTTCTGGAACACGGTTGCCAGAGCTCAGGCATCTAGGACAGAAAGAGAAGAGATTGTAACTCCATATTCAGTATTTTTTCCACTATACCACACTTCAACTCCTTCCACCTGAGAAAATGATGCCCCCTTGCTTAATTGGCTGCTTTGTTGGGGTCATGGGCCCAGACAACCAGGACAAAAACTTCATTTTCACCTTATCCAGGAACAGAAAACAAAGGAAGGAATCAAAGTCAGGGTGAGGTAGACCTTGACAGGGAGCTCTGAAGAAAACTGTTAATCAAAAACCCCTGACAATGCAACTCAGTCTGAATTTCTCAGATTTTGTAAATCAAATGGTTTACTATTTTTCAAAACAGGAAAAAAAAGTCAATGACTAATATACCTAGCTAATTCAAACAGTCCATCAATTAACCTTTCAGGGATCCACAAAAGAGCTAATTGAAAGTAATAGAGAGAAAAGTAATATGCCCAGAAGCAAAGGGGGAAAAGCAAGTTTTCAAAGACCATTTTCATAGTGGTTTCTTTAGTCATTTATGCACATAGTAACCATAGGTTCTTGTAAATAGGAGAAAGGTAGACATTGTAAGTGGCTACCAGGCTAACCCCAAACCCTGAAATATATTTAGATCCTTGGAGACACATGTATGTTCACATATCATATATTTCATGCTAGGTTATAGAAGATGAGTTACTCTATGTTTCATATGGCCAAGATCAAGGAATCCAGATGGAAGGAAAGAAAGAGACATGGACTGAGTGTACATGCAAGCTGGGTGAATGGTCTAGAAATAGGTAAATGAAGTTCAGTGGGGAGGGGTGCAGGATCCAAGAAGATCAAAACATAGGACGCCAATAGTCATCCCAGACTCTTTTCAGGCCTATGTCAGCAGGAAAAATGAAGGCATAGGCACAGGACAAGAAAAAATGAAGAGCCAGAGATACAGCTCAACAGCATTCCCTGATTCCCTCCAGTTGTTAATGTTCTCTCCTATGTCAAATTTTCCTAGAGTACTTTATCTCACCCTTGCCTCTCCACACTCCACCTTGAATTGACTTTCTACATATTTTCACTACAGTAGAATCTAAAGTCTGTGAGGGCAGAGACCATTGTCTGCAAGGAGGAGGGAGTAGATGGCAGGACTGGCCAATGAACCCAGGTTTTATTAGCATGAACAGGGTATTCAAGAGATGCAGCTCCCAAATCGACTTAGAAGCAGGTGCAGACATTATGGAATTGCTTCCAGTATTCTAAACATTTGGTGAAAAGGAGCCATTTTTATTGATTGTGATTATGTTCTTGCCATGTATATGTCTTTGAAGTAAATATATCTTTATAAAAGCTAATTGATGTTAATATAGTTAAGTGGAACTGGGGCAGTCTAAATGACGGCTCAAACCTCTTTAGTTAAAGACTCCCCTAAACCCTCAGGGTAAGATGAATAAAAATTATTAAAGACATAGTTTCTGGGTAATTAATAATCAATTTATTAATTAGGTTAGCAGATAATAAATTGAGGTCAGTGGCCCTCACAGAAACCAAAGACCCTGCAAGGAGGCCATTCAATATTTAAATACTTTTGGAAAAGGGTGTGTCCTTGAGAGTGAAAATCAACTCTGATTGGTTAACAATGAAAGAATAAATATTATGTGGTGGGCTATTTTCTTATGAGCTGCTAGGAAATATAACTTTGATCAGATAAACACTTTCCCAAATCATCCCACCTCCAGCAATCTATACAAAAAAATTTATTTTCCATCCAGCCCCATAGTAGAACAATGGTAGAGTTACAGTGAAAATTCCACCTAGGGGCGGCTAGTTGGCACAGTGAATAGAGCACCAGCCCTGGAGTCAGGAGGACCTGAGTTCAAGTCCAGCCTCAGACATTTAACACTTACTAGCTGTGTGACCTTGGGCAAGTCACTTAACCCGAATTGCCCTACCTTCCCCCCTCCAAAAAGCAAAACAAAAATTCTACTTAGATAAGATGGCCTAGATGTGGTGAATTTGGGGGCAAGGTCAGAAATGTCCCTGAGAGATTGTGCTTTGTATGAGCAAGGGAAAAAGAAAGGATCTTTGCATCTCATATAGAATACTGATTATTAATATAATAAGAAAATAATCATTTTTCTCAAGGGCTCCTCTAGAACCCTGAGGGAGAAATATAGCCAGTGTTGATCTGAGATGGTGAGTCCTGACTTGTTTTGTCTTTATATCTACAATGAGTAACAAATGCTTTAACACAAAGTAAGTGCTTAATAAATGTTTGTTGAATTGAATTCCATTCACTTTGAACCACCCTTCTTGCTATATCTACACCTTCTCTGTTTCCTGAGTAGAGCTTTGAGTGACCACAGGGAGTAAGAGAAGAAATGCAAAACAGGCAGCAATGAGTCAGGGATGCTAATGACCAGTTCTGGAGGGCAGAAAAGTGTACATTAAATGCTTTTAAGTTTAATCTTCATTATTAATATTTTCTCCACCACTTTCTGAAGTCTAGAGAGACAATCAACTTACAATAAAACAAGCCCTGATTCATTTGCAGATTTTTGAGCTAAAAATGCTCACAATGAAAATTTAATAATAGACTCTCTAAAACTTCCAAGCTGGCGCCAGCATGCCCCTGGGATGGTGCCACACAGAAAGTGACTGGACTTGTAAGGACAGAAAGGACTTAAATCTCAATCACCAAATACAGAAACTTTAAACTTCAAAGCCAAGGAAGAGCAGTGATGGGCTTCTTCTTGCCTGGATTTGCAGCTGAGTCTCCTCACCCTGCTCTATGTGTGATGAGCTAACTACAGAGTGAAGCAGTCATTCAGCAAGAAGACACCAAATGTGTTGGTATTCCCAACTGTTCCCAAATTCATGTCTCATGGCTCTGAGGAAGAGCCAAGTTCCAAGCACCAAATTCTTGAATTTTCATTCAAAGCTTGACGCAATTGGAAGCATGAGTTGATGTTCAACTGAAAATTGGTTGGGTACTATTGTGTTTCCTACATTCCTCTACACCCTGACAGGAAGCAACTCCATGAAGGCTAAGGAAATTGAACTGTGCATTTCCTGGAATATCTAAGTTCAGAGAGGCCATTGTACTATCTGGAAACTGTTCGGGTCTGGGAGAGGCTATGAAGGTGCAGCTGAGTGGTAGATAGTTTATTATGTTTTATTTTATTGCCTTTATTGATTGTATGACCAAAAGTAATATACTGTATAGAGTATCCAAGCATACTTGCATTTCCTTTTGGAAGCCAACTCTGTTATTCCAAGGTCACATATGTGGGGATCACTGAAAGTTCAGGAAGGAGGTATGGTTTCCAGTAGAATAGTGGTTCAGAGTTTGTTCTAACTTGATAAATTCACACAACCCTTGCTTCAGAGTTAGATGACATGGTCACTTAAAGAGCAGCAAAGTTGAGGGATAAAAGGTCTTTTACTATCTAACAAGCACAGAGAGATGAGTACTTATGCTCAGCATAGCTTATAAGGGCATTTGTACTTTAGCAGGAGATAACATCTTAATCCAAAAGACTGATTCTAAGATCAGCCCCAGAGCAGGATGCACAAACTTTTCCACATATGTCTTTAAGAACCAAGAGTTCAAAGGGACGGAGTCAAGATGGCAGAGGGACTCGCCTGAGTTGTCCCTCTTGTAAGGGACAACTTATCTCTCCAAAAACCCCTCCAAAAACCTTTTAAATGACTCTAAACAAATTCTAGGGCAACAGAACCTACAAAAAGATGGAGTGAAACAACTTTCCAGCTCAGACAAGTTGGAAGTTTGGCAGAAAAGGTCTGTTGCACCAAAGTGGGAGAGGAGCACAGTCTAGCACAGGCTGTGCCAGTATAGACTGGGCCCTAGCCAACTAGGAGCAGTCCTTGAGGTGACTGAATCACTGGCAACAATGCTGGTTTCCAGACCTCTCAGCCCATAGACATCAAAGACAACACAGATGGTCAGCAGGAAAGGTCTGCTGCACCAGGGTAAGAAAGGAGCACAGTTTAGGATAGTTTAGTTGTACTAGCATAGCCCTGGCCCCAAAAAACCAGGAGTAGGCCTTGGGAGTCACTGAATCAGTAGCTGCTTCCAGAGCTCTCAGTGCACAGAAGGAAAGGGGGTCAAACAAGTGGTCAGAAGGAGATTACAGGGGTCTTTATGCTACCACTGAGGCAGGACTCTGATGCTTGCCCATACTCAGATCCAGGTCACAGTCCTGGGTGGCAGTCCCAGGGTGAGGAGGAGCACTAGCACAGTACAGCTTGTGGCCACAGTGGAGGGAGGAACTATGCTCACGGTTCCAGGGCAGAAAAGAGTGCTTGTGGTGGCTCACAGACCAGAGCGTGAACAAGGAGGGTACTAACCACCTCTCCTTAGTTCATACCACCTTGGAAGTACTGAACACTTACAAGTCCCAAGAAGTATCTCCTGAAAACAGCTGCATAAAATCCATGAAGCTTGTCACAGTGCACCCTCCACTCTGGAAAGAGAGCCCTACCTAACAAAAATTTAAAAGTCAAGTAGAAGGCTGGGAAAATGAGAAAACAACAGAAAAAAAACTTCTGACTACAGAAGGGGACAAGGAAGATGAAAACACACACTCAGAAGAAGACAACAAAGTCAAAGCTCCTACATCCAAAAACTCAAAGAAAAATATAAATTGGTCTCAGGCCATGGAAAAACTCAAAAATAATTTTGAAAATCAAGTAAGAGAGGTAGAGGAAAAATGGGAAGAGAAAGGAGACTGATATAAGAAAGTTATGAAAAATGAGTCAACAGCTTGGTAAAGGACACACAAAAATACTGAAGAAAATAACACCTTAAAAATGGAATAGGTCAAATGGTAAAAGAGGATGAAAAAACCAATGAAGAGAAGAATGTCTTAAAAAGCAGAATTGACCAAAATGAAAAGGAGGTAAAAAAGCTCACAGAAGAAAATAATTCCTTAAAAATTAGAATGGGGGTGGTACAGTGGTACAGTGAATAGAGCACCAGCCCTGGAGTCAGGAGGACCTGAATTCAAATTTGGCCTCAGACACTTGACACTTACTAGCTGTGTGGCCTTGGGCAAGTCACTTAACCCCAATTGCCTTGCCTTCTCCCCTCCCAAAAAAATTAGAATGGAGCAAATGAAAGCTAATGACTTTATCTAATAAAGAAACAATAAAACAAAACCAAAAGAAAGAAAAAATAAAAGACTGTGCAAAATATCTCACTGGAAAATAGATCCAGGAGAAAGAATTTTAAAATTACTGGACTATTGAAAGCCTAGACATCATCTTTCAAGAAACTATCAAGGAAAGTTGCCATTATATTTTAGAATCAGAGGGCAAAATAGAAATTGAAAGAATCCACCAGATCTCCCGAAAGAGATCCCAAAATGAAAATTATAGTCGAAGTCCAAAGTTTGGTCAAGGAGAAAATATTGTAAGCAGCCAGAAAAAAAATCATTCAAGTATCATGGAGTCATGGTTAGGACAACACAAGATTTAGCAGCTTCTACATTAAAGGATAGGAAAGTTTGTAATATGATATTCTGGAGGGCAAAGGAGCTATGATTATAACTAAGAATCACCTACTCAGCAAAACTGAATATAATCCTTCAAAGGGAAAAATGGAAATTTGATTAGATAGAGGACTGTCAATAATTCTTAATGAAAAGATCATAGTTAAATAGAAAACTTGTCTTTCATAAACAAGACTCAAGAGCAGCATAAAAAGGTAAAAAGTAAAGGAAAAGCATAAGGGACTTAATAAGATTAAAGTGTTTACATTCCTACATGGGAAGATGATATTTGTAACTCATAAGACCTTTCTCATTATTAGGGTAGTTAGAAGGAGTATATATACACAGAGGGAACATGTATGAGTTGAATATGAAGGGATGATATCTAAAAAATAAAATTAGGGGGAAAGAGAGGAATGTACTGGAAGAAAGAGAAATGGAAAGGTAGAATGGTATAAATTCTTTCACATAAAAGAGGCAAGAAAAAGCTTTTACAGCAGAGAGGGAGGGGGGAGATGAGAGGGAGGGAGTTAACCTTACTCTCAACAGAACTGGCTCAAAGATGGAATAGCATAACATTGGGTATAGAAATCTATCTTACCCTGCAGGAAAGTAGGAGAGGAAGGGGATAATAGAAGAGGTGGTGATAGAAGGGAGGGCAGATTTCAGGAGGGGGTAGTCAGAAGCAAAACACTTTTGATGAGGGACAGAGTGAAAAGAGAGAAAAACAGAATAAATGAGGGGATAGGATGGTGGAAAATAGTTAACAATAATTACTGTGAAAAAAAAATTTGAAGCAAGTTTCTCTACCAAAGGTCTAATTTCTTAAACATATAGAGAACTGAGTCAAATTTATAAAAATAAGAACCATTCCCCAATTGATAAATGATCAAATGATACGAACAGTTTTCAGATGAAGTAATCAAAGCTAGCTATAGTCATATAAAAATACTCTAAATAATTATTGATTGGAAAAATGCAGATTAAAACAATTTTGAGGTACCACCTCATACCTATTAGATTGGCTAATAGGGCAGAAAAGGTAAATGACAAATGTTGGAGAGGATGTGGGGAAAGTCAAACATTAATGCACTGTTGGCAGAGTTGTGGACTGATTCAACCATTCTGTAGAGTAATTTGGAACTATGAGAAAAGGGCTATAAAACCTTTGACCTAACAATACCACTACTAAGTCTGAATCCATAAAGGGATAAAAAAAAGGAAAGGGGCCTATATGTACAAAAATATTTATAGCAGCTCTCTTCCAGGATTAAAGAATTAGAAATTTAGGGGATGCACATCAATTGGGGAATGGCTGAACAAACTGTGGTATGTGATTATGATGGAATACTATCGAACTATAATAAATGATGAGCAGGGGGTTCTCAGAAAAACCTTGAAAGATTTACATGAGCTGATTGATGCAAAGTGAACTGTACTGTATACAAAGTAATAACAATATTGTAAGATGATCAGTTTTGAATGACTTAGCTATTCTCAGCAATACAGTGAGCCAAGACAACTCTGAAGAATTTATGATGAAAAATGTTACCCATCCCCAGACAAAAAATTGATGGTGTCTGAATACAGATTTGAAACATATTTTATTTTAACTTCCTTTATTTTTCTTGTGGGTTGTTTTATCTTGTTTTCTTTCTTTCTTTTTTTTTTTTTTGGTCTGTTTTCTTTCACAACATGACTATTATGGAAATGTTTTGCTTGACTACACATATATAACCTATTTATCAAATTGCTTGCCTCTCAATTTGTGGGGGAGGAGAAGGGAGGAAGGGAAAGAAGGGAAAGAATTTGGAAGTCAAATTTTTAAAAGTGAATGTTAAAAATTGTTTTTCCATGTAGCTGGAGAAAAATAGAAAGGAAGAAAGAAAAAAAGAGCTCACTGAGTCATTTACATGTATATGGAAACACCCCAAACAAGCTTCTGAGCAAAACAAATGCCACTGATTCAATTTCATTCTCTACCCTCAACCCTGAACCTCAACTTGTGCCCCACCTAGAATTGTGCCCTCATCTCTCAACACTTGGCTCATCCCATGACCACAATTTGGTTTATTTCGTTCTCAGCTCTTCTTTCAACTGCTCCTAGGCAAGTGATTTGTGGTGCTCAGTCCAATGAGAAGCTCTTGTAATCAATTCTCTAAGGCTCTCTGTCCCAATCTAGATCAAACAACACTTTCCAATAAAATAACCAAATCAAAAGGGAGTTCTTTCCTAGGAAAATCTTTATATAAAATTCAATTTTATCAATGTCCCAATTGATAAAACCTTTAATATAGTTTTCTCTTTTTCATTCATCAGTTCAGCTCAAGTTAATTTATTAAAATATTCAGGATGAAGACTTGCATAGACTAGTCAATGGTGTATAGTTGTAAATTCCAAATTATTCCCCAAATTTGACCACCTTTTAAAAATAAGCTAGTGAGATTTATTAATGCATCTGAATAGCACAATTTGCATTGTAGGTACTTCAATTATTTGTTGAATCAGTCACTCAGAAAGCATTTATTAATCACTATGCACCAGGAGCTGTGCTAAGTTCCAGAAATACAAAGAAAGCCAAAAACGTGCTCCCTGCCCTCAAGAAATTTACATTCTAATATAGGAAGCAACATGCATAGGTTTACATATGGACAAAATATATACAGTGTAAATGGAAGGTAGTCTCAGAAGGAAGGCACTAACAGTAGAAGTGACCTCCTGCAGAAAATGTGATCTTGATATAAGTCTTGAACGAAGCCTAGGAGTCCAGAGGTGAAGATGAAAATCATTCAAACATGAGATACAGTCAGAAAAAAAATTCATGAAATCAGAAAATGGAGCATTATGTCTGAGTAGCAGCAAGTAGACCAATGTGCTAGATGGTAAAGTTTTAGGAGGGAAGTAAAGTTTAAGAAAACTGGAAAAGTAGAAAGGACTTAAGTTGTGAAGGGATTTAAATGCCAAACCAGAGAGATCATATTTGATCACGGAGGTAAGAGAGCCACTGAGGGTTATAGAGTAGAGGCTCATATAGCCTCTAGAAGAAGAAAACACAGTTTCTCAGAGGCTATGATAGTAGAGCACAAGCTCTGGCAGGTCCTAAAAAGTTTCAAAGGTTTTAACCACGGACCTGGTAATGGGGTATGTGTATGTCATCTGAGTATTAATCTAGCTAGGGTAAGAAAAGCTCGTTATCAGATGACTGGTCATTAGGCACTGACTTCCATTTAGGCCACAGAAATTCATTAAACCATTTCCTTAAACACAGAGAAGTTGCAATTTGTATTGGTAGAGAGAAAACTCATCATAGAGATGAAAGAGTGGATTTTTATAGTATTAAAATGATATAATTCCCTATATCCTATTCAATTTGTCTGAAAAATACTCATTAGATAGTTACTAGGTTGAATTTGATTTCTCTTTGTTCTAAACTCTTATCTGTCAGTCAATAAGCATTTTTTTAAACACCCACTGTGTCAAGCACAATACTAAGCACTGCAGATACAAAAAGAAGCAAAACATATGCTTTATTCTCTTTAAGATCCATGGGGCCACTATGATGAGTGCCATCTTGAATTTAAATTTTCCAAGATGGCATTTGTATCCTCACCCAGGGAGAGACAGATTTTCTTTCTTTTCCTGTTTCAATGCCCTTGTTGGTTTGAGAAGTTCATGTGCTGAATTCTTGTTTCCTGAATGAGTAATGCCTATAAGTCTCAGCTTATTTATAAGATGATTGGCATATTCTGAGCTCAATGAATAATCAAACCCACTAGCTCAGACTGTCAGGACTGCCCATTTCTCCAAGGTTTTATTCAGATGACTGATCAATCAATTGTTCCCAAAGGAATGGGAGATTTCTCAAAGTCTCTTAGTCACATTCTATAGTACATTATATTTAAAACTTTAAAAATATATAAAATCTTACTCTTGGGCCTCACTGTGTTATGTAAGTAACCATGGGTTCTTGAAGACTCTGCCAGAAAAGTCAAAACTATGACAGGTCCTATTAAGCTACAAAGATTTTAAATATAGACCTAGTGATGGAAGACCAAATTTCGGGCATTTTAGTTAAGTTCAAAGTCTCATCAACAGATTTCCTGCAAAAGGAAGAATCTTTCAGCCTTAGCAACATATGAAGACTGTCTACTAAGGGGTTGCAATCTGTATAAATGGATAAAAAATAAAATAATAAAATCACAGATCCTTGAGATTCTAAAGTACAAAACTAGATGCACAATATTAAGGGAGGAGATTTTTCTTCATGCTAAACCTTCTAATTCAGTGTCTTCAGATGTAGACAAAGAAGATGCATGTTTGGGCTGACTTTGAAGATTCTCAGTTGACAAGGAAAGATTTAACCAATTTCTTTAGACTCAAACAAGGATTAGATAATCTCTAAGATGCCTTTTAGCTATAAATTCTATGATCTTTTGAGGCAGATTAAGTGGGATAACACATTTTAGAAACATCTTCAACAAAGTTGATGATAATAATTGCTAATCATCATAATAATAGCTAGCTTGTGTATATTACTTTTAAATGTACAGTGTTTTACATATGATATTTGTTGTACTTATATGGAGCTTTAGGTTTTGGAAAGTACTTTGTACACTGTATCTCATTTGATCCTTGAGGATGTTATTCCTATTTTCAGATGATAAAATTGAGGCAGAGAGTGGCTCAATGCCTTGCCAAGGTCACACAGCAAGAGGGTGACAGAGGATTTAAATTCAGGTCTTCTTTACTCCAAATCTAGTACTCTACCTACTGCACTACCTGGTTATCTATTAAATAAAAGGGAATGTTCAATTGTCCTCACTAATCATAAAACTCATCTAACCACAGTATTCTAGTAAATCAAAGACTTAACTACAATGAAATGTTAGCAATGGTATTGATGGATGCCTCACTTTACAAATTTCTCTTAATTTTTATAGTTTGGTATAACCTACTCCAAGACATGGTCTTATCAGGTTGATTAGGACTATTATTTACATATAAGCACAAATGAGCATCTTCTTAAAGGGAATACATATACATGAGGACAACACTAAAAGGTCCTTTTCCTGCAAAAATATTAAATTCACTAGTTTACTACCACATGTGAAATTCCATCATTAAAGATATTGTTTAGGAGTAAGATAAGGAAACTCCAGGATCCACTTATTAAAACACAAATATCTTTGCAAGGGATAATAAATTTCAGATTATTTTCCAAGGTAATAACTAGCCAGAGAAAATTCCTAAGAGAATAGGACCTGGGACAAATAAGAGGTTTTTATTTTGGGTTTGGAGTTTTTGTTTTGGTTTTTTTGGGGGTTTTTTGCTTTTCCAGGGGCAATTGGGGTTAAATAACTTGCCCAAGGTCACACAGCTAGGTTTTTGTTTGTGTGTGTTAACTGTCTGAGGCTGGATCTGAACTCAGGTCCTTCTGACTCCAGGGCCGGTGCTCTACTCACTGCGCCACTTAGCTGCCCTGACAAATAAGTTTTTTCCTTTTGGGTTTTTTTTGTTTGTGTGTGTGTGTGTGTCTTGCTTGTCTTTATTTTTTTTCTATTTTTTTTAAACAAATGCTTTATTAACTTCTGTTTTACATCATTCATTTCTGCCAGATTTTGAGTTACAATTATTTTTCCCCCCTGTTTTTCCCCTACCCACTCTCCCAGAATAGCAGTCCCACAAGATATCACTTCCTCCAATCTGCTCTCTCCCATATCTTCTCCCATACTCCCTTAGACTTTTCCATTAGAGGAAGGTGAATCTCTGTGTTCCAATGCCTGCACATCTTATCTCCCAATTACAAGCAAAAGAGTATTAATAATAGTATTTATATATATTTGAAACATTTAATGTTAAGACCTCGAATTTCAGATCCATTCCCTTCCTCCCTTGTCACCCATTCCCTCTGGGAGGATAAGTAATTCAGTATGTGTTGTACATGTCTAGCTATCCAAAACATTACCACAGTAGATATATTGTACAAGGCTGCTTATAATTCCCTCCCACTCATCCCACCCCCCACCTGGTCTGTTCCCTACTTGATCCTGTCACTCTTCTATAGTGGGTACTTCTAACCTCCCCTCCCCCCAAGGATGCCCTCCCATCCATCATTCCTCCTCTCATCCCCCTTCCCCCTATTCTGCTGCAGGTTGAGATATCCCATTTAGTATGTATGTCATTCTTTCCCTGAACCAAATTCAATGAGAATGTGGTTTTGCCTTTTTGCCTTCCTATTCTTCCCCTCCCTTGCAGCCTCTTCCCCTTGCTTCTTCCACATGAGATAGTTTACCCTACCCTGTCTCTCCCCATCTCCTCTTGCCACTTTCCTCTCTCACCTCATAATTTCACCCCTTGAGTATCCTCTCTTTCCAACAAATTCAACCTATGCCCTCTATCCATATATAACTGTAAACATATATACACACATTCACATATGTATTCATATGACCATACACCCTTCTTCCATTATTTTCATACTGAGAAAGATTTCATCAGCCACAGTTATTGTTTTTCCATATAGGAATGTAAATAGTTCAACTTTGATAAGTTCCTTTTAATTTCTTTTCCCTGATTACCTTCTCAGGCATCTCTTGCTTCTTGTGTCTGGATGTCAAATTTTCTATTCAACTCTGATTTTTTTCCTCAAGAATGCTTGAAAGTCCTCTATTATACTGAATGACCATATTTTCCCCTGAAACAAGATACTCAGTTTTGCTGGGTAGGTGACCCTTGGGTTCATTCCCAGTTCTTTTGCCCTCTGGAATATCATATTCCATGCCCTTCAGTCCCTCAGTGTAGAAGCTGCCAGGTCCTGTGCTAATCTGATTGTGTTTCCATAATATTGAAATTGTTTCTTCCTGGCTGCTTGTAGTATTTTCTCCTTGATCTGGGGATTCTGGAACCTGGCTATAATATTCCTGGGAGTTTTCTTTTGGGATCTTTTTCAGGAGGTGATCTGTGGATTCTTTCAACCTCTATTTTGCCCTCTGGATCTGAAACATCAGGGCAATTTTCCTTGAGAATTTCTTGAAGGGTGATTTCTAGGTTCTTTCTTTGATCATGGCTTTCAGGTAGTCCAATAATTTTTAAATTGTCTCTCCTGGATCTATTTTCCAGCTCAGTGGGTTTTCCCATGAGATATTTCACATTGCCTTCTATTCTTTCATTTGTTTGGATCTGCTTAACAGCATCTTGATTTCTCATAAAGTCATTAGCTTCCATTTGCTCCAGTCTAACTCTGAAGGAATGAATCTCCTCAGTGAACTTTTGAGATTCTTTTTCCATCTGGCAAATTCGACTTTTTAAGGCATTCTTCTCCTCATTGCCCTTTTGGGCCTCCTTTGCCATTTGAGTTAGTCTATTTTTTAAGGTGTTGTTTTCCTCAGTCAGGCTGTTGACCCTCATTTCATACTTTTCCTGCATCCTTCTCATTTCTCTTTCCAATTTTTCCTCCACTTCTCTTATTTGATTTTTAAAGTCCTTCTTAAGGTCCTCTATGGCCTGCAACCTGCTCATGTTTTCCACTGGGGCTTTTGGAGCAGGACTTCTGACCTCACAGTCCTCTTCCTGCTCCATGCTTCGACCCTCCTTGCCCCCAAAGTAGGAGTCTAGGGTTGCATTTTTCTGTTTAATTTGTTTCCTTTGCCTTGGCATGTTGCCACTTAATTACTTGACTTTTGGGCTTGTTGCCACACTATGGCTTTGCCACCAGATAAAGGAATTTTCATCCCAAACATGTGGGGGGCAATTTCCTTTTCTGGCAAGCTGGAAACCCACCCACAACCTCCACCCTAGATCACAATCCAGATCCAGAGAGGTTAAAGCAAGAGCAATTACCCCCCAAGACTGATCACTGGATCTCCCTACAGTTTGCAGGCCAGGAGTTGGAGCTGACTCTGAAAACTACAAAATGGCGTGTCTCCTCAGCAGCTTCTAGCCCCCAGGGGAGGAAGCTGATGCGATCCCCAAATACTGGTCCCAAAGTCCATAGGGCACTAACCTCTCACTTTGTCCTAGGCATGTCTATGTTGATAATTCTGGAATCACCATAGCTGCTGGTGTTCTGGGGTCCCTCCAGCCAGTTGCTGGCCCTGCCGCCCTGGGGCTAAAACCGAGACTCAACTCAGGCAGACCTGTGCTCGGCTCCCCATGCTCTGCATGCTGTGCACTGCCGTCTCCCAGACTGCTGTGCAGATCCTTCCTGCAGGGCTGCTGGGCTGTCCTCAGCAGGCGGTTAGCTTCTCTGTGTTGTTCTGTGGGTGCTGGTGCTCCGGAAGTTGTTCGGAGTCCCCTTTTACATAGTTTGGAGGAAATCTGGGGGCAGAGTGGCTTGGATAAGCTGTTTCTACTCCGCCATCTTGGCTCCACCCCTCCCACTCCCCCACCCCCGACAAATAAGTTTTTTAAAGAGAGTGATGGAGGCAAAGCAGTAAACTCAGGACATGCTTAAGACAACTAAGTTAATCAACAAGCACTATTAACTTTTGAACATGGTCTTAGAGAGTAGACCAAATTGGAATAGTGCATAGGGAAGGGCAGAGGGAAGGGTGCAACCAAGTAGCTCAAAGAACATCATAAAAGCACTAGATACCTGTATGACCTAGAGGCTCCAAGAGAAGGAAAGAAACAGAATAGAGGATGGAAAGTGCCAATTTTTAAAAATAATATTATGTTATGAAAATGTTTGTTTTATCCCACATATTTAAAATGAAATCTATTTTTAAAATGAAAAAGAAAGTACCATAGATAAATTGTTTTCAATTCCGAGTGTCACATTTTAGAAACATTTACAAATTAGAATCCTTACAGAGAAGGATGACTACGTGGGTCATAGATGCATAAAATCATAACTTTAGACTTCAAAGGAGCCATACAGGTCATCTAATTCACTCCTCTCCCTTTACAGGTGAGGAAACTGAGACCCCAAAACATTAAGCAATAAGCCCGTAGTCACATAGGTAGTAACAGAATTAAGTAAGAGGACTGGAGTTCGTATTGTATGAACACTGGCTAAAGGAAATGGAGCTATTTTAACCTAGATAATAAAAAAAAATTAAGAGAGAATAAGAAGAACTTCAAATGCTTTAACCAAGCATTTGAAAGGTTGTCATGTGGAAGAAGGATTAACTTTGCTCTGCCCCTAAAGGAAAGAATTAGGTGTAATGGGCAGAAGTTGCAGAGAAAGAGATTTTGACTGCATTTAGGGGAAAACTTTCTAACAATGAGAATTATCCAAAATTGGAATGGATTCAAGAAGTAATGGGTTCCCCCTAACTCTATGGTAATCAAGCAAGAGCCAGATGATCTCAGAGATTCTGTAGAGGAGATACCCATTCAAATACAAATGTATTGGTTGACCTTTGAGGTCCCTTCTAATTCTGAGGTTCTAAGTGACACTGTAATTCTATAACACTAAGCCTACTTCACAATTTTGCCTTGTAGCAACTCTTTCAGTAGATACTTGGCAAATTAATTGTACCTAAAGAAAAAAGCTGAGTTGCATGGAGACATTTACCAAAGTTTCCAACACCTGTGTTCATTTTTACAATTTGATTTTGAACTTAGTTTTCAGCTTAGTGTTGCTGACATTACACATTTAGCTATCACTTGAACACAGGTTACTGCTGTGTAGTCAGAAGTAGGGAGAGGGTAAAGCAACCCTCATCAAGACTAGCACCAAGGGTCACTATCTTGAACAACCTCCAAAAATCACCAGATCAGATTTGATGAAGTTCTTTTTGGGGTTTTATTAACATGAGGTCCACTTGTAGGCAGTTCTGCCTAGTATCTTATGGACCAAAGCATCCAACAAAAGCCTTCTTTGGGGTCATAATCTTATGGTCCATACAAGTCCATTCCCACAGTCTTACCCTAGATTATTTTACATTAAAATCCCACCTTTGACTCTTCCCTGGAATCATCCTGGCTGATATACAGAACTGAGATGTACTGGGGAAGAGAAAGGCAAGAATACTTCAGCTCACTGAAGAAGTGGGACCATGCATTACATACAGCAAATGAGCTAAGGTAATATTCAAGAAACCGTGGAAAATGGTGAGTGCTAAGTAATTTTTCTAAAGTGGTGTGTTTCATCTTCAGTGTGATGTCCAGGAAAGGGCACTAGAACTGGAATTAGAAGAAACATCAAATGATGCCTCTAATATTTACCAACATGTCAACTCTGGCGAGCTGGTTAACCTCTCTGAGCCTCAGTTTTCTCATCTGCCAAATAGGATTTAAAAAAAATTAAGTAATACCTACTTCACAGGGTAGATAATATGTAAAATGTATTGTAAATTATTAATATATGTGTAAATGTCTGCTATTATTTATTCTCTTCAATATACCAGGAGAGTCAAAGTTGTCATGTGACTTGTGGTTTTTTCCATTACTAGACTGTAGATGGTCCCTGACCAAATCACCTTTCTCTGTCAACTCCTTGGAACCTACCACAAAGAATAACACTGCTCTACCCCACCTCATGTAGTCTCCACACACAAAATGCATAAATATATAGCCCAGTGTTTAACCCTCCTGGAAGTCTTCTTTTTATAGAAGTATTGGTATTAAGAATGCCATCTCCTAAGGTTTCCTTCTAAGATCCCAGAATACTGGAATGGAGAGTTCAGTTGCATATAAACCATTTTTGCAAACCAAGTCCATGCCATATAATGCCTGGTAAATTTAAAGTTTATAATAGATGCCAACCCTGAACATGTTTTATCAATTTCCCTCACTTCTCTTTGACTATATATACATTGTCAGACAGTGTTTAAAATCCTCTAGACTATAAACATAAAGTGCAGGCCTTCCACATAGGCAAGAAGAGGAAAAAAGATTGGGAGGACCACCAGACATCACCATTAGGCAACTAATTGCTAGTGAGGCCACATTCAGGAGAATGCTTATTAAATACATGGTATGGGGTGGGGGAGGCAAGGTAGTAATTTGTCGGCCACCTGGCTTTCTTGTCACTGCCTAAGAGCTTATGTTTATCTCTGGGACTCCATAGCCTTAACCCATGGAGTTTATGATGATGAGAACTTTTTCCACCACAGCACACTGGGATGTAATTCACCTATGCCAGAACTCAGCTGATACAACTGGGTGCTCTTTTCCCTATCTTTCCCCTCAGACATGACCTCATTTCCTACCCAGCTACACTCATTTTGGACTTCTTACACTTCTCCACTGGGTACCTCCTCCACCCTCCCACTTTTCAGCTGTTATGTGTTGTCTTCCCTTATTAGATTGTAAGTTCTTTGAGGACAGGGGCTATATTTCTTATTTGTATCCCCAGAACTCAGCACAGTGCCTAGCAAATAGTAGGTGCTTAAAAAATGTTTATTGCCTATGAACTATTTCTCCTCTCTTAGACTTCACTTTCCTCTGGGCAATGACTGTTCTATTTTGTCCAGTTTGAAAATCATTCTCCTTGATGCTTTAAACAGAAGCAAGAGAGCTAAGTGGATGTGCCTTCTCTCTGTCATCTAACATTATTCCATCCACCCACACTCATGGCCTTATCCTCACTTGTTCACCTTCTCCCTCAAAGCATAGATTTTGGAAAAAAAACTTTTTTATTGTTCTTAGTATTTTTATGAACCTCACAGTTCATATGGGTATCTCCTCCCACTTTCACTATCCTCCTTTTTAAAGCTTCATGTTGTGGATTAATACCAATCTTTTCCCTGAACTCTCTGACATTTGTTTTAAAGTTTGGGATTCATGGGGAGGTAGGTGGCACAGTGGATATAGCGCTAGGTCCAGAGTCAGCCACAGATGCTTACTAGCTGTGTGACCCTGGACAAGTCACTTAACCCTGTTTGCCTCAGTTTCCTCATCCACAAAATGAGCTGGAGAAGGAAATGGCAAACTATTCCAGTATCTTAGCCAAGAAGACCTCAAATAGGGTCACAAAGCATCAGACAAGACTGAAAAACAACCTGACAACAACAAAGGATTCGTGTAATGCCATACATAGACTTTCTTCCCTCTTGAAAACTAACATAAAAAGTTCTCCTAGGGTTACTGTCACTACTGCATTACCAATCATTTCTTTCAAACTTGCTCAGACCTAACCCTGAAGAGTCAACTCCCCTCTTTGCTTCTTCCAACTTCTAATCAATAGAAAGGTCAACTAGGCAAGTGAAAGCTCTGAACCCAACAGAGAATTCATAATACAGAACTTTTAAAATTACTATTAATGCAATTTAACTTTATTATAATTATGGTATAGTTATAATGGCATAATTAATAGTAATTATGACATAATTACTATTAAAAGTAATAATAGTTAGCATTCATATAGAGCTTTAAGGTTTGCAAAGCAATTTACATGAAATCTGATCTGATCCTCAAACAACCCTCTGAAATAGGTGCTATTATTACCCCCATTTTATAGAGGAGGGAACCCAAGCTGAAGGAAGTTAAGTGTGCTGTTCATGGAATAGTAAGGAGGTCAATATCACTGAATCAAAGAGTCTATGGTGGGGAGAAAGGCTTAAGAAGCAAGATCAGAGGGGTCTAGGTTATGATGCTTTCAGCATCAAATTGAGGATTTTGTATTGAACTCTGGAAGTCACTCGAGTTTATTAAGGAGAGTGACATGTTGTTCCTGAGCTTTAGGAAAATCACTTTGGCATATGAATGGAGGATGGGTTGGAGAGGGGAGGGACCTGAGGCAGGCAAACCCACCAGCAAGCTATTGCAAAAGTCCAAGCTGAAGTGAAGAGGGCCTGTACTAGAGTGGTGACAGTGTCTGAGGAAAGAAGAGGTATGAGGCATGTTGCAAAGATGAAATCAGTATGTCTTGGCAACAGATTGGATGCAGGGGTAGAGGGAAGGTGAGAGACAGTGGGGAGTCAAGGGTGACACCTCATTTGTAAGGCTGAGGGACTGGAAGGAGGGCATTACTCTTCACAGTAATAGGGAAGTTAGGAGGAGGAGAGAGTTTGGGGGTAGGGAGATGGCTGAAATAAAGAGTACAGTTTGGAGTATGTTGAGTTTAAAATATCTACCATCTACCAGACATACAGCACAAGATATCTGGAGGTCAGCAGAGACATTAGAGCAGGACAGATAGAATATAAATTCATCAGCTTAGAGATGCTAATTAAATCCCAATGAATTTACAAGAGCACCAAGTGAAATGTATAGAGGGAGAAGAGAAGAGGGCCCAGGACAGAACTCTGTGGGACACCTGTAAGTATGGGGTATGATCTGGAAGAAGATTCAGCCAAAGTGACTGACACAGAGCAGGCTGGTAGGTAGGAGAACCAGGAGGGAGAAGTGTCCTGAAAACCTAGAGAGAAGAGAATATCCAGGAGGAGATGATCAACAGTGTCATAGGCCAGAGAGGCCAAGTAGAATGAGGATTATCTTTGAGAATACATCTTAGAATTCCTCTTTGGGTATGGGACTCACATTCTAAATTCTCCACTATCTGGACTTCAAACCCTTGTTCCAAACTAGTCTAGTCATTCTTCCCTTATTAGCAGTGCTTAACAGTGCCTGGCACATAGTAGGGACTTAATAAATATTTATTGATTGATAGATTGATTAAATATACATACCCATTCCCACTTTTGTACCACTCCTCCTGCCTGCAATGTCCTCCTGTTCCCCGATGCTTAGATAAATCCTTTTTATGCTTCGAGGCTCAGCTCAAAACCCATCTCTTCTATTGAAGCCTGTGCCAAACTTCCTCGGCCCATACTGATTTCTTCCTCTTTGGTAAAGTAAGCAACAACTTAAAATGGAATACACAGGATGGCACAGTAAAGAGAATTTTTAATATGATTTTAAAATTAAATATTAAAATTTATTTTAAAACTAAATATTAGAAATAAAAACTTAATGCCAGAAAATAATATTCCTCAAACCATACAGTTAGTTATTTATGATAAAGTAAACCCTATATGTTACAGTGAAGGAAATATATGGAGTAGGAGGAGTAAATTTTCAAACCATGCTTAGGGGAGCACAAAATTCTTTGTCCTGGCTCTCATGATATTTGCCAATTATTATGTAACTTCTTCAACTGTTCTTTATGTTTTGATGTATGTGTACCATTTCCTTCATGAGTCTGTCAGCTTCTCAAGGTTAGAAACTGCTTTGTCTCTCCAGCACAGAACACAGTGCAGAACACATAGTGAGCTCTGGTCCCTGTCACAAGAGCCTGGTTTCACTTAGAGCAGGGGCTTTTAATCTTTTTTTGTAACATGGACTACATAGTCTGATGAAGCCTATGGAACCCAGCTCAAAATAATGTTTTTTAAATAACTGAAGGAAATGTATAATTTACATTAGAAGTGAGCAAAAATAAAAGATGTCATTTTTTTTTCCCATCCCACTTCAAGGGATTCATGATTCTTATCATAAATCCTCTGAAATCTATCTAGGGATCACTTAGATATACATGGACCTCAGGTCAAAAACTGCTGAAACTAGGAAGATTCTCTCAATAATAATCTCTAGAATTCATGTGTTCCTCACTGAGGATATCCCTTGGGAACATTAGAATTAAATTCATGCATCTCTCTAAAAGATCCCTCATTTCCCCTGAAAGCACTAAGACTAATGAGACATTGAAAAGAGAACAAGTCTTAAGTAATCCAATAGAAATTCAAGACAGGATCATATCTAAACTCCTCAATAGTCAAGAAGCTTTTTTCTCCACAATGGATTCAAGCAAATTTCCTTTAGATGGGCCCATTTTGAAGCTGTTTAACCTGAGTTAGGACCAAAACAAAGGCTACGTTAATGGGATCAGAACACATGACAAAGAAAAGTTACACCTTGCCCAGTTAATTCTAAACTTAGCCATTGAATTTGTTTAATGGACAAATTATTTGTTCAAGAGATAACAAGAGAGGGCAGTGGCTTATTTAGCTTCTGCTGGACATGCACAACATATAAATATTTGATGATAACTCTGTCTCTGTCTCTGTCTAGCTCTCTCTCTCTCTCAATCTGTTTCTCTCTGGCTTTCTCTGGCTCTCTCCATTCCCTACTACTTGGCTAATAACTGCAGCTTGATCACCACCTGGTTCATCTATATTTTACAATAAGTTCATCACTTTATAGTCAATTTAAAAGGAAGTTGCTCTTTAGTATATATGTATGTGTTGGTACAGGGGTGGGAGAAGGAATTTTAATCCTCTTATTAGAAAAAAATGTTATCCAACAACGGGGGAATTGCTTAGCAAACTGTGTATATCAATGTAATGGAATGCAATCATATAAAAATGACAAATAGGAAGGAAGCCAAGAAACATGGAAAGATATACGAAGTAATGCAATACAAGAATACCAGAGATTAAAAGAACAACATATAGTTCTTAAAATTAAAAGAACAGCATATATATTGACTCCAACTATATTTTTAAAAACCTGAGGGCAACAAAATTTTGTAAGTACCTAGACAGAAAAAAGAATAGAATACTGAATTAATAAAATCATTTTTGTTGTTTTAACATTTATATATTTTTTCACTTTCTAAATTCAAAATACAAACATTTCAGATCTTATGATATTATTTGGGATTCAATTCCATATTCCATTTATTTGTTTAATTGTGTAGTGTTGTTAAATTTATAACAAGAATTATTTATAACAAAAATTATTTGTTCCTATGTGTGCATTTTTTAAACAAGATACAAAGTTGAAAACCACTGAAAACCACTTTCAAGGATTCCTTCCTCCTTGCCTCATGAATCCATGACAAAGGAAAATTCACTCATGCATAATTTTTGCTTAAATTCAGTGCAGTTCTCTATTTAACTAGGATATGGTAATTAAATGACTCAGAGTCTTCAAAAGTACTCTTTTAAAATACATTTTAAACTGCTGAATTAAGCAAGGGGAACGTCATTTTTCTTTCTTCTCAATGCCCTGGCAATTGAATATATTTATAGTGGTCCATATTCATTTAGTGAACCCACCTTCCTACCTTTCAAATTATATTAAAGGCAATAATGACTTTAAGTTCAGATTTCTCCCAATATCTTTCTTACAACCAGTGCAGCCCAATGTAAACTAGAATAGATAGCATCCAGATGTCAAAGTTCCTCAGGAAAGTAGGAAAACTAGTTGTAACTCTCACAGACATCCTAAGATTTTTAACTCTAGAAATAACTTGAGTAATTATCTGATCCAAGATTTAGTAATCTTTTAATGGAAAACTATTTTTTGCAATGATCTTAGAAATACAATTTTGAGAGCTACTTTCTTTAAAAGAATATTCATATGGATTTTTTGTTGTTATTGAACAAGAACTGACTCTGTACTCAGCATGTCTTGCTTGACAGAGACATAATTTATTATTTAGAGTTATAAGGGAAGAAATCTTTCAAACACAGAAATAGGCTGTGAAAAAGCTCCTCCCAATCTGCTCAACACTCTAGATTTTTTATACTATTTCGAAGAAACCAAAAGATCAGATCAAGGTAATAAACAAGATGAATGGAAGTATGCAAAGTTGGGAAATAAATGAGGGTATGCCAACTTGAGTTACAGTAACCAAATTGTGATTGGAAGATTCTGGGAAGAAGTAAAACTTTAAAAGGCAAATTAATTACTGCAAGTTGAATAGATGCTGGTCTCTCAGTTGCCCCCAGTCTCTTTCAGTGATGTCAAGTTCTACAGAAGCATAGCAAAAATCAGACCTAGATTCCTGATTCCACACTTTGATAGTTTTATGGACCATTCAATGTGCATACTCTCTTCAGCGAATACTGATAGATAACCAATGTATGTCTTCACATCTTGTGGCATTTTTGCCCCCTTACTACCATAAATCTCCTACAAGGAGTCCATCTAACATGACAGCAGCATTCTTTGTATAAACATTGTAGGCCTCTCTGCCACACTGAGACAGACTGACTTGAAGAGAGCCTTTACCTCTGGAAAAGATACTAAGGATGCTATTTGATGGATTTGCAGAGAGCTATAAGCCAAAACCATTTGGTTGGTGCTTCTTATTTGGAGAATAGTAAAAGATGTGAGAATCATCATCTCTTGGGAATTGGAAAGAACAGCTCTCTACATGTAGAGCAAGTAGGAGAAACATCAGCAGTATTACTATTTAGCATACATCACAAGGCAATCGAGGATAGAGGCAAAGGACCCATATGTAAAAGAATAGTGATATCAGTTCTTTTGATGAGTAGCAAAGATCTAAAAACAAAATACATTCTCAAGAATTGAGAAACGGCTGAACAAATTATGGTATATGAATGTGGAATATTGTTGTACCATAAGTAATGATGGGGGGGTGGAGTCAAGATGCTTGAGTAGAAACAGGACTTCTGTGGGGTTCCCACTTCCACCTCCTCCAATTCATGTAAAAGGTGACTCTGAACAAACTTTGGAGCTACAGAACCCCCAAAATGACATAGAGAAACTAACCTCCCACTGAGGACAGCCCAGCAGGCCAGCAGGAAGCAGCAAGCACAGCCTGTAGGGAGCCTAGCCCAGCCCCACAACCCAAGGTTTTAGCCTCAGGGCAGCCACAACCAGCTGCTGGCTGGAGGGACTTCGGATCACCAGCAGCTTTGGCAGTTTGCAGAATTATCAACCCAAAGATGCTAAGGACAAAGTGAGAGGTCAGTGCAATGTGTACTCTGGGACCTGGGAATTCAGGAGTGTGGATGGCCTTTGCCCCTGGGGCCAGAAGTGGCTGAGGCACAGCAGACGTGCAGCCACTGCCACATGGCTGCTTTAGAGCTACTGGCCTGCAGATTGTAGGGGGACCAAGTGACTAGTCTGAAGGGTAATCTCTCTTGCTTTAACCTGCTTGGATCTGGATTGCTGCCTAGGGTGGAGGTTCTGGGATGCATGACCAGGTACCAGAGCATGGGGAGGCTTCAGAGAAGGCACCCAACTAATAGCTCTAGGAGGTGAGAAAACCCCAGTAATTTGGGACAAAGGTCCCCCCTCTGATAACGAGTTCTATACCAAAAAGCTCAAAAGTCAAGTAATTGAGTGGAAACATGAGCAAACAAGGGAAGCAAGGCAAGCACAGTAATCCGACTTTTTTTTTTTTGGGGGGGGGGGGAAGGATTAAAGCATGGAACAGAAGGGAGAGAAGTCAGAACTCCTGCACCAGAAGCTTCCAAGAAAAGAATAAGCTGCTTACAGGCCATAGAAGGGCTTAAGAAGGATTTTGAAAACCAAATAAGAGAAGTAGAGGAAAAATTGGGAAGAGAAATGAGAAGGATGCAAGATAACTGTAAAATGAGAGTTAACAACCTGGCTGAAGAAAATAACACCTTAAAAAATAAACTAACTCAAATGACAAAAGAGGCTCAAAAAGGCAATGAGGAGAAGAATGCCTTAAAAAGTCAAATTTGCCAGATGGAAAAAGAATCTCAAAAGCTCACTGAAGAGAATCAATCCTTCAGAATTAGACTGGAGCAAATTGAAGCTAGTGATTTTATAAGAAATCAAGATACTATTAAACAGATCCAAACAAATGAAAAAATAGAAGGCAATGTGAAATATCTCATTGAAAAAAACACTGACATGGAAAATAGATCCAGGGGAGATAATTTAAAAATTATTGGACTACCTGAAAGCCATGATCATAAAAAGAACCTAGAAATCATCCTCCAAGAAATTCTCAAGGAAAATTGCCCTGATGTTTTAGAACCAGAGGGTAAAATAGAGGTTAAAAGAATCTACTGATCACCTCCTGAAAAAGATCCCAAAAAGAAAACTCCTAGGAATATGAGAGCCAGGTTCTGGAGTTCCCAAATCAAGGAGAAAATATTACAAGCAGCCAGGAAGAAACAATTTGAATACTGTGGATACACAATCAGGATAACACAGGATCTGGCAGCTTCTACCCTGAGGGATCAAAGGGCTTGTAATATGGCATTCCAGAGGTAAAAGGAGCTGGGATTAAAACCAAGAATCACCTACCCAGCAAAACTGAGTATCATGTTTCAGGGGAAAATATGGTCATTCAATGGAATAGAGGACTTTCAAGCATTTTTGATGAAAAAACCAGAGTTGAACAGAAAATTTGATATTCAAATATAAGAAGCAAGAGAAGCATGAGAAGGTAAACAGGGAAAAGAAATCATAAGGAACTTATCCAAGTTGAAGTACTTATATTTCTACATGGAAAAAAGATAATTGTAACTTATGAAACTTTTTTCAGTATAAGAATAGTTGAAGGGAATAGAAATAAATAAATATATATATATACACATACATACACACACATATATGTACATACTTGTATATGTCTATATAGGAGGGTATATGGGTATATGAATACATATGTGAGTATTTGTATATATGTTTACAGTTATACACAGAGGGCACAGGACCAGTTGAATAGGAAGGGATGATACTTAAAAGGTGAAATTAAGAGGTAAGAGAGGAATATAATGAGAGGAGATGGAAGGAGATAGAATGGGGTAAATTATTTCATATAGAAGAGGCAAGGGAAAACTGTTACAATGGAGGGGAAGAACAGGAAGGCAAAAGAGAATGATTCAACTGTATTCTCAATGAATTTGGCTTAGGGAGGGAATGACATACTCACTAAATAGGTTATCTCACCTACAGGAGAACAGGGAGGAAGGGAATAATAGGGAGGATGATGGAAGGGAGGGCAGGCTGTGGGGAGAGGGAAGTTGGAAGCACCCACTTTTGAAAAGGGACAGGATCAAAGTAGAGAATAGAAAAAGTGAGATGGGATGGAGTGAAATATAGTCAGTATTTCACAATATATCCACTATGGAAATGTTTTGCATAGCTACACATGTACAACCTATATTGAAATGCTTATCTTCCCAGTAAGGGTGGGTGATGAGAGAGGTAGGGAATGAATCTGGAATTCAAAGGTTTAAAATCAAATGCTTAAAAAAATATATTATTATTATTATTATTATCATCATTATTTTACATGTAACTGGGAAATAAGATATACAGGCACTGGGGCATAGAGATCCACCATGCCCTACTGGAAAATCAGAGGGGGGATGGGGGAAGATATAGGAGAGAGCAGATTGGGGGTGGGGATATTCAGTGGGATTTCTGTTTTGGGGTGGTGGGTAGGGGAAAACTGGGGAGAAAATTTGTAACTCAAAATCTTGTGGAAATGAATGATGTAAATTAAAAAAAAATTTAACTACCAAAAAAAGAAATTATCAATATGAAAAATGAATGAATGAATAAAAAAGTATGGAATAAGTACATGCTGTGTGCTAAACTCTAAGGATATAAACACAAAAAGCAAAGTCAGTCCCTACCCTTAAGAAACTTCTATTCTAATGGAGAAGATGACAGAGAAAATGGAATGGTAGACAGGGACGGCATTTGAGTATAGGAAGTTACAGAGATAATGAATGAGGTTCACCAGAATAAATTAACAGATTCAGGATAGCATGGGATGACTTGCACAAATGGATATAGCTAAGTATGCAGGACAAGAAGAATAATTTACATGATGGCAACAACAAGAATATGAAGAAAAACAAGTTTGAAAAACCCCAGAACTCTGATCAAAGCATCAAATGATAGTGACTTCAAAAGACTAACAATTTCCAACATCTTGACAGAGGCAATGGATTCAAGATGCAAAATGAGATCTATATTCTCAGACCTGTTCTGTTGTACTATTCATATTTGTTACAACAGAGAGATAATACTCCGTAAGGTAAGGAGTGGTAGGTTAGTGGGTTCCTGGTAGATTAGATATGGGGGGATCATTAATAAAAGAACAGAATGAATAGAAACAAACTTAAAAGGTACAGGAAGTATAAATAGAGCAATTTTGTTGTCCTGTTAAATATGTGTGTGTGTTTATATGGAGATATACATGGAGATCTTATATATATGCAAGCCAGCAATCAAGTGTACATGCCAGAAACTTAGGTTCTTATATAAGACTCTTCTCCTAGGTCTCTTTAGTATATCAGAGGTTTATGTTCATTGATTATTCAGTTTACAATTTTTTAAAATGATTTTTTTTAATGTAGACACAGTACTTTTTCAGAGTCCAACTATAAATGAGGTCAGGTGTCCTTATTTGGCTGGTGGCAGTATTTTCCATCTCTGATAGGAGGTCTATTTGTTTTCTTCAGTACAGATTAACTGTTTTCTTCTGTGATCTTTGTAAACGATGTGTTTACAAGGAGGGTGCTCACTATCTACTGCATGGGGTCTTACAGTGAATTTCCGATATTTGTGAGGAAGGCCATGACAGAAGAGAGTAATGAGTATTTTAAACATATAGCAAAGTCTCTCTTGTCATAGGAGCATCTCTGACACAATGTGGCAAGGGATCTGACTTAGCCCATTGATTACCATTTTTATTAAAGACTTAGGTAAAAGCATAGATAGCATACTCATCACATTTGCAAATGACACAAAGCTGGAAAGGATAACTAATACACTGGATGACAGAGTCAGTTTTTGACAGACTAGACTATTGGAGTGAATTTAATAAGATAAAATGCAGCAGGTATAAATGTATAGTCTTAGACTTGGATTTTGAAAAATCAAGTTCATAAATACAAGATGGGGAGGCATGCCTAGAAAGCAGTTGTTCTGAAAGAGATCTGGGGATTTTAATGGACTGCAAGTTCTACATGAATCCACAATATGATGTGGCAGCCAGAAAGCAGCTGAACTCTTGGGCTTCCATGAGAAGCATAATCTTCAGGGATAGGGAAGGGATGATCAATCAATCAATAAACATTTATTAAGAACCTACTATGTGCCAGGCACTGTGCTAAGCCCTGGGGATACAGAAAGAGGCAAAAGACAGTCACTGCTCTCAAGGAACTTACAATCTCATGTGGAGTGGGGGGAAATGACATGCAAATAAATCTATACAAAACAAGCTGTATAGAGGGATAAATAGGAAATAACAGAAGCAAGGCACTAGAATTAAGAAGAGTTGAGAAAGACTTCCTCTAGAAACTGGGATTTTAGGATAGACTTAAAGGAAGCCAGGGAGGTCAGTAGTCAGAGTGGAGGAAGGAATAGCATTCCAGGGACAGTAGATGTCCAGAGATAATACCTAGAGTGTCTTGTCTGTGGAACAGTCAGTGCCATTGGATCAAAGAATATGCATAAGGGTGTAAGTGTAAGAAGACTAGAAAGGTAGGAAGTTGCTGGGTTATGAAAGACTTCAAATACAAACAGCATTTTGTATTTCCTGCTGGTGTCACTGTCGGCTGGCTCTCCTTGTCAGACTTCATCAGAGTTCTGGGTGCTATGGTTTAAGAAGGATACTGAAAAGCTAAGAAATGTCCAGAGGAGGGAAACCAGGATGGTAAAGAGTCATACCCAAGTCTAGGTCATATGAGGATGGGGTGAAGCAAATGGCCACGGAGAAGAGAAGACTAAGAACTGAATATGATGGCAGTCTTCAAGTATTTGAAAAGCTATAATGTAGATGAGGGATTAGACATACTCATATCATCCAAAAAGGCAGGATCTGAAACAGGGAGTAGAAGTTACAAAGAGGCTGGTTTAAGCTTGATGTAAAGACACACTTCCTAACAATAATGAAATCAGCTATCTGGAGAAGTGGTGGGTTGTCCCTCCCTTGAGATATTAAAAATAAAAAGATTGGATGACATCATGTTAAGTGTTTACCATGGGAGTTCTTTTCCTGGATGAATTGAACTGGGTGGTCTCTAAGGTCTCTTTCAATGCTCAAATTCTGTGATTCTATGACCAAGTCAACTAGTAAACTAATGCATAACAGGCACATGTTATCCTATTTTCAGGCACACATGGAACAGATCAAGACCCTGTGGCCAATTCTCTTCAGCCAAAATGAAGTTAATAATCACAATGAAATACAGGGAAATCCACCTGGAACATTATATAGAAATCTGAATTTGAGAATGGAGAAATACAAGTATACTTTTGAGAGACAAGAACAGAATCTAAACAAGAAATTTGATCAAGGTCAGAAAATTGCAACCTCTGTGCATAGAAACGATTTCTATCATCCACCAGAGGCTCTGAACTTTGACTATATACATTAAGCCTAACATCAATGAACAAATACAATATCAAATTGTCATGGAAAGAAGAATTTTCTAGTACCAGAACAAAGTGTTTACAAAAATAAGAAATTCATATTGAACTAGGTTCATGGTTGCAGTACCTACACTGTTGCCTGTCTTTGCTATCTTTAGTCCTACCTCTAGATAACATACCTGGGATTTGGACTTAGTTCTGTCACTTATGAGCTACATGACTCTTAGTTAATTTATTCACCAGTCTGGGCTTTAGTTTCCTCATCTGTAAATTGGAGATAATATTTTGTCTGCCTGAAGGTAATGGGAGATGGACCAAATGATCTCTTGAATTTCCTTGCAGCTCTAAGATGGATGATTCTAATTACTCAAGTCCTTCTCCCATCCTATAAGCCAGAACATCAAATTTTAATCTTTACTGTTTCCAAAGGGAACCAAAATATTAGAGATTCATTTCTTATCTCTTTAGAGCTCTAACTGGCTATTCTCTCCAGTCAGTAATTGATCACTTGCCCAGACAGTGGGCCCAGTTACAGAGAGAGACCTGTAAGAGATGGGAAATTTCTCCAGTCATCACAGGGCTCACCAGTGGTCAGGAGAGGTGAAGAAGTAGAGACCTAATGTACCTGACAGGATGAATTCACTGACCCTCCAGAGTTACCCTCTTCCACTGATCCAGATATCAGTCTTTTAGGAGCCACCTAGGAAACAAATGGTAGGTGGTGTTTGTAGCTTATTTTGCCTCCCATCTTCTTTTCTTTTTTTGAGGGAAGGATATGTAGATCAAGGGAGTTGGGAGATAATGAGATGTATCTTTCCTGAAAAAAAAAAACTGGTTTAATCCAAATGAATTCCATGCATCACTTCAGAAAAAGATTGCAGTTTCTTTCCCAGAACCAGCTACCACTTACCCTCCAATGCCCTCCCTCATTGCTGCTTCCAAAGGAGATGGTGCCTCAGAGCTTTTTTAAAAAGCTCCAACATTGCAGTAAAATGTAATACAATAACAGGACAGATCAAATTTATGGAACACCTTTTATGACAACCTCCCAAAGGGCTTAGTATAATGACTATAAAATTGTGAAACACATTGTGGAACAGATTTAATTTTTAAAGCAGCAGAAAATATACATTAATGATTTACCATCATTATTCCTCATCAGGTCTTTAGGAATACTAATAAAATGAATCTACCTATAGCTATTTCCGACCAAGTGTCGGAATTGGAATTCTGTTTGGCTCTTAATGCATGTAATGGGCCGATGAAAATAATGTGCATTTTTTTAAAAAAAACACATGCAATTGTTTCAACCAAAGAGACTTCTAGCTTCTAGCAACAAGCTACACTTAGCCTCCTTCTGGTTCCCAAACTACCTGTTTAGTCTTCATGTGCCTTTGTCTTGATATATTTACAAACTATACTTGGGTTAATAGGACTTGGATGGAAAGATGCTCCATTTACATAGCTTTGCTTATAAAAGACAAGTATATTCAAGCCTTTGTTACCTAATTTGCCCCGTCTGAATCCATCCTAAAATCCCCCCACTTCTGAAGGTTTCTCTGAATCCTGCAACCTACAATGTTCAAATTCACTGTACTATGTTGCCAAAAAAAAAAAATCCCTGTTTCTTTATTGAAATGTCACAAAGGATAAATGACTAGATACTGAGGTTAAATGTTGACTCTCTTAAAATCATTCATAAAATGTCCCGCAATAAAGCCACAGAACAAGAATAACCCATTGGAGCTTCACTGTATTGCTGGCCTCAGGTCCAGGTGCAGGACTATATTATAGGTGAAACAGAGTTATTACTATTGGTACTTCCAGTAATAAATCCCTTGGATGGGGTCAAAAACAGACAGCTTCTTACTTAATGTCATGCTACTATACTGAGGTTCTGATGTTTTTTGGGTCCTTTCATTTACCCAAACTGAATACCAAATCCAATTCTTCCCCAGACTTCAGCAATGAATTAAGCCAAATATTCAGCCCCCAAAACCCAGGTTTTTATTAAGAATCAAAGGTTCTAAAAAGAGTATTACATAGACCAGAAGCTTCCTCATGTAAGAGTGGAGGGGGGGCAGATGGGGAGAAAGAGAGAGAGGGTGGGGGCAGAGTCTGAGAAACAGAGACAGAGGTACAAGAGGGAGAGTAAGAAAAGGGAGGGAGAGAAGAAGGAGGGAAGGAGAGAATAAGAAGAAATGGAGAAAGAGAACAGAGAAGTAGAAGAGGGAGGAAGGGAAAGAGGAACTAGGGAGAAAGAAATGGGGGAGAGAGAAAGAATGTAGGGGGAGAAGAGGGAGAGAGGAATAAAGAGAGAGAGGGAGGGAGAAAGGATGATAATGAAATTCAATGAAAGAAAGATGGTGTCATAAGTAAACATTCTAGGAGTATCTTTCTGGTCTGTTAACTCAGATTCATCTAATTGTGTGATACTTCATCTTTTGGACTTTCCAGAGACTAAAAAATGTGAATGCTTTTCCCTCCCCTCCTCCACCTTCCTCCTGCTCCCCAGTAGAATTCCAAAATGTTAAAGCTAAAAGCAATATTAGTGATGGAGTTCAACTATTTTGCCCCTTTTTGTAAATTAACTGAGTCCCAATAAAGTGAAGTGACTTACTAAAAGTCACACAGCTAAACGGCAGGACTAGACCCAAATATGCTGAATATTGGGCCCTATAGAGCCCAAAGCATGATCCACACAAGATACATGCCAAGTCTCTGAAGTCCAAGCAAAGGTCAAAACACAGCAGAAAAAGAGATATGATAAGCTCAGCCAGAACAGCCCAGAGCAGAACTTCCTTGATGCCTATTTTCTTTTAGAGAAAGGCACCAGAAGATGACTGAGCCCCTTTAGCAAGTAAAGCTGTTGGATTATAAAAGTGGAGAAAAGGGGAGAAGGCAAAATGAAAATATGGTTGTGCAAAATATTCCTGGATGATCAATTATTCATGATGACACAAGGTTTGTGTGTTGTAACCAAGATAGGGGCTACCCTTTGGCATAGACAAACAAATAGAAAATAGGACACAAATAAGAATTTATACATGTTTGATGAGGTCAGGAAACAAAGATATAAGAAGTCCTGACAGAAGGAAACTTGATGTCTACAAATCAACAAAGTATATAAAACTCTTTGCAAGCCAACCATATAGTGTTCTAGAAATCTTAGGTACTACTACTACTATTAATTAATAATAATAATAACTAACATTTATATCGTGTTGGCTGTATTACCACTAACTTTACAATTAGTATCTCATTTCATCTTCAAAACACCCCTGTGAGGTGGGTGCTTTTATTATGCTCATTTTATAGATGAGGAAACTATGGCAAACAGAGGTTAATGACTCATCAGGGCCACACAGATAATAGGTATCTGAGGCTGGATATGAACTCAGATCTTCCTGACTTCAGGTCAGACACTCTATCCACTATACCACCCATCCTCCCTAATACTATCAATATAAAGACCTCCTTGTTTTCATCTTGTTCCCTCATGATTTTGAGGGTGGTTGTATTTGTAAAGATTGTATTTCAATACAGCTTGAAGATTGTGAATATCTGGTATGGCAGCATCTATTAAAGATGTTATTCTTTAAGTTTTTTGTGGATTAATGTGATTTCTATGTGATTGTGGGTAACAGCTTCTTCTGTAACAATGATCTAGTTCCAGTATAATTTGTGGACTCAGTTCTCCAGGATATTTTGAGCTTCATAATATGGTGATTCATTTTCTGTCAACCCATGAAAGACAGTTTTTACTATTCATCCAACTTTGTTTTAGAATGGTCAAAACTTTGGTTAAAACCAAGGCTGTTTCTTAATGAGATATTCATTTAAGGGAATGTCCTCCATTGGCCTCCAAAGAAGATGTCACTGAATTCCATTTAAAGAAAAAAGTCTATAATCTAAGGAGGAAGAAGAATCAGACTAATCACACATCTATCCCTTTAAATGTTGAATGAGAATTCAATTCATAGTGCTGAAGAGGCCAAGACTGTGGCATTCCGTCCTTATAAGGATGAGCTACCATTGCTATACTCCCTTGTTCAAGAAGACTTCTTGCAAAGGTCAGCTATTAATCATAGCTAAAACCAAGTGAAAGTATAAGAATCAAGACGTTAAACTCTTTGAGAACCAGGACAATTGTTTTATCCTTTTATCACCAAAAGCTAGCACAATGCTTTGAGTGTAGTAGATGCTTAATAAATTTTTATTTTATAGAAGGGATAATCACAAATCCATTCCCTCTGTTGTGTAACCAACTCCAAGTTTATTATAATGGGCCAGTAACATCAGCATATACCAAAGTACCACCACATAGATAATCCTAGCACAGATATAGATTATAGAGGAAATTGCTTTAATGGATTTTGTACACCTTGTCTAACACACGAACTAGGTAGATATTCTAGTAGCTTAACTATATATTAAGTCTTCTTGCTTAAAGCCTACATAGAAGAGTTCTGCTAATGAAGCTTCAAGGGGGCAGAAAGTACGTTGAACTGGCAGTCAAAATACTTGCTTTCTAGAGACTAAATAATATGAATACTTTTTTCTATACATCTATGTTTGTCTCTTATCATGCCAGGTAGAATCCTAGAATATTAAAGTAGAAAGCAATCTTAGTGATCATTTCCAACTCTGTTATTCCACACTTTATTGACAGAGTCCCAGCTCTGTCATTAACCAAGCACTGCAACCTTAAGCAAATAATGTAACATCTGAGCCTCCTTTTCTTTTTCTATAGAATAAAGGGATCAGAATATCCAGTCTTTAAGACCCTTGTACCTATTCTAACATTCTCTGACTCTGTAAGGCTATGTCCATTGAGAGAGAAAAAAAATCTCTGCCAGTCCAGCATTTGGTCTCTTTTTCCTGGATGAATTTCACCATTCCTTGCTCTAGATTTTCTAATCATTAACATTGCCCCACACACATAACCTTGACCAACAAGAATATTTTGTTCTATCACATTTTCATCTTATCTGTTTCCTGGGTATTTATTTTCACCATCTAATACCTTTTCACACAGTATCTGTCCTTTGGTATTGTCTTCTAAATACATGTTATATTGCCTATGATAAGTACATGTTGTCTCACCCAACAGATTGAAAACTCCTAGAGGGTAGAGAATATTTTACATTTGTCTCTGCATTACCAACCACCTAACACAGTGCCTGGCACATAGAAGGTGCTTGATAAATGTCCATTGGTTAATGCTAAATGCCAGACCTGCTCACTTCTAAAAAGTCATGCATTTTAGTTGATATGGGGTCAGAGATGATATAAAAATGACCTCACAGCACTGGAAAAAATTTTCTAGTTCTCTGATGCAGCTCATACAGTTTACATTTATATCTAATCCAATCATATGGATTAAGTGCCTACTATGGGCACTGTGGTAAATGCTGGGAGTATAATTAATAAAAAGAAAAATAATCCCTGCCTTCAATGGGGGAGAGAGGAAAGAGATAATAAACAAAAGGAAAAAGGAAAGCAGGGGGAGGAGTCAGGTGGACCCAACATGGCAGCATCTTGTTTCATGGAGTTGAAACTAGGCATAGTAGGAGACTCAAAGCAGAGTGAGTCAAAAAATCCAGTTTCTACCCTCCATAAAGGAAATCACTGGGAAGTGTGGTACTCCACCCTCCAGTGGGGAAGAGATTGAGGAAGGTGGTATCAATCAAGGCTTGAGTTAGCAGCAAGATGATGAGATTACAGGGGATAAGCTTAACCTGGGAGGGGCTTCTTGTTCCTCGGAGTTGAAACTGGGCAGTACAGCACTTACAGAGTGGCTATAATTACAAAGCACTTTCTTTTTTTTTTTTGGAGGGGGGAGGCAGGGCAACTGAGGTTAAGTGACTTGCCCAAGGTCATATGGCTAGTAAGTGTTAAGTGTCTGAAGTCAAATTTGAACTCAGGTCCTCCTGACTCCAGGGCTAGGTGCTCTATTCACTGCTCCACCTAGCCACCCCAACAAAGTACTTTCTTCACAAAAAAATCTCTGTAGAGCACCTGTAGCTCAAGTATCACCAAGCTCATTTTTAGAAATGAGGAAACTGAAGCTTAGAGAAGTAGAGTGATTTGCCCAAAATCACACTAAATTATAGAGCCTGGTCTCAAACCCAGCCATATCCTTGCCTCTTTACTTTGCTGAGGTTGATTCTCAGTCAACAAGTGAACCTACAGGATTCAATTTCCAGTTTTAATGTTCTGGGCAAGAGAACAAAAAAATATGAGGCTAGAATCCCAGGGTGGTATATGGTGGGGAAAATACGAAGCCAGAAATTTGGGCTCAGGTTTTGGTTCTGCAAGTAACTGATTGTGTGTTCTTAAGACAGCCATGTCAGCTCTCTAGATGCCAGATCTTTCATCTACAAAATGACAGCATTTAAATAATCTCTAAGATACTTTCCAGCTCAAAAATTCAGCACTTCTATGAAACACATATTAAAAAAAAAACAGCAGGGTTCACCACTTTTTTTACTGATCTAATTAATGCAAATGAAGAGCCTGGTGTTTTGTGAAATGGTTAAAAAAAATCAGATGTTGCCACTGAACTTGGAGATGAGCTCAAAGGTCCCAGGGAGGGAAAATCTCCTTATTGCTTAATCCCCATCTTGCCAACAAGCCAAACATAAAATCCGTTAATCAAATCTAATAACTTCAGCTAAGCTTCAAAACAATGAATGAGAAATAACTAATACATTTTCTGTCCATCCAAATTCACATAGATGGGATTGAAAATGTGTTCCCAAGTGATGCCAGAGAAAAACAGTCACAAAGAAAAGCAAACATTTTAACGAGAATATAATGACAGTTTTCTAGAAACAATTTAAGTCATATGTGCAAAGAAATTTGACCTAATCTCCCTACTCTGCCCACCTCTCACCAGTACTTGACCAGATATCACCATTACAAGGAAAACTAGGGGGAGGGAATGATATCCACAGACATTTAGGACAGTTAATAGGCAGTGCACACTGGGGAATATATGTGTAATAAAGGACTGGCCAATAGAAGCCCAGTACTCAGAGCATGTAAAGTATGTGTTTTGAAAGTTGCTAACACACATGGGGAATTCAGTGAGCCTGCTTCCAGAAATACATGATGATATATAATAGGAGTGTTTTGTCCCCAATTCAGCATATTCACAGGCATTTTGTGACTATTTCCTATCTACTTATTGCATAGTGAAGAAAACTCTTTTAACTAACTACTGAGCCAGAACTAAGAGTGCATATAAAAGACTGCAATGGAGAAATCCTAGTTCTCTCTTTTTGTTGGTGATTATCAAAGGAAGACATGCTATGAGTATCTGCCTGAGGAGATAAGCCTTAAGCCCTTATTTCCCCTTCCAAGCCACCAGGTGGCCCATGGGCACTTAGTCTTACTCTTTCTTCTGTCCCTGTTATGTTTATCCTTTCTTAGTTTTAGGTTAAGGAGCACTGGAGACAGAATAACCTCGTGATTCAAAAGGTCAAAAGCATCACTATTCATCAGCAATGGGAATACACAACCCCTGACACAACCTGACAAGATTGAACCATCAGCAGCTGGTTGTTAATAGCTCTTTGGTGGCTTTTAGGAAAACCATGTGCTGCAAGTAAGCAGCTGGTCCATTGGCTATGCCTCACTCAAAAGTGAATCTGTTAAGAAGAATTTTCATGAACTTAGTAGCCTATGGAAAGGGATATATGGGGCATTTGGGGGGACTAGCACTTCTGCTATGAGGGCTTGCTGAACCTTTTCAGGGCTCTCATCAACCTTTGATGTCTACCTTTCATCCAACTCTCACCTGTGACTCTAAGAAGCTGCAACACATACAGCAGCCACACCCAGGTAAAACTCAGCAGATGGGCTAGTCCAGGATAGTCCAGCAGGCCTCAAAGTTATCGGGGAATTAGGATGATGTCTAACATAAGCATGTGAAGATGTCCACCAGTGGAATGGGTAAATAAGAACAATTTGTTCCAATGCCCTGAAGGCCAATGAAGCATTCTCTGTGTATCACTTAGACATTGAAGATACCAAGGTCATCCCCTATACCCCAGGCCATTAGATGTCATCCTGACCTTTATCTTGGACCTGACTGAAAGAGTGAGGCTATTCACTTAGTGAAACTTTGCCTCATTTAAATCCAATTCATGTACAAGTCAAGGCATTACTCCGTGATGTCATTGGTCTTCTTCAAAAGTGAATGAATAGCAAGAGCCTTAGCAGAGGAAGCAGTCTACCCCAGCAAAAACGTCCATGCAATCACATACACATCCTCAGACATACCTAGGATTGCAGCCTAGGGCAGTCACTCCTAAATTGTGAATTGGACTAGCAAAGGACCAGCAGGCAAAGTACTGAGATAGGGGCTGTGTCAAAGAGGAAGTACAGCATCCTCTTAAACATCAGCAACCTCAGGCAAAGCGTCAGTCTCCCTGTGTCATTTACTAGACAGCAAAATGGGACCTGGAGGCAAGGAAGCCTCAGACACTCACTATCTATGTGACCCTTGATAACCTCTCAGCAACAGTTTCCTCATTTGTAAAATGGATATCACAACAGCACCTACCTCCAAGAGTTGTTGTAAAGACAAAACAATCTTTGTAAAGTGCTTTGCAAACCTCAGACTATGTAAATGGAAGCTATAATTATGGCTCCATGATGTTAGGGATCCTGCCTGGATTAATCTTCATATTTCCTCCAGCAGTCTTCACAGTGCCCTGTACTTTAATGCAGTTGGCATTGATTAAATGTGCTAGGTATTTCACAAGTGTTTTCTGAATGTTGAATAGTAAATAATATTTTTATAAAGTTCCAAACATTCGAGGACCAAGAGAGATCATTTAGGCTGTCAGATTTTTTCTGTTTCTATCTCAAGTTGATAAAATATGTCTGGGCAAACTATTCTGAAGTTCTCTACTATTCTTCCAGAGCCTGAGGAACATAACCTTAAAAAATGATTGAGGTTTGATACGACACTCAGACCCCTCCAAACTGAGTTAGCCAATTCAGCGTTTTCCAGAAGTTCTACATTCAGAGAAAGGAGCAAACTTGGGGGTGGGGGTTAGCTCTTCTTCCTTGACATGCCCCTGTGTTTTAAAAACAAGGCTGTTCAAAGTTAAAAGGCACCGAAAGCATATTAACTACATCCTTAACTTGTAGCAGGCATCCCCTCCAAAATTTCTCCATGCAACCACGTGCAACAGTCATGGGTTAAGAGTACAGCACTTCCCCTTTTCCACTGCAATCACAGTCGGAAGGCGAGATTCATAGCAGCCATTTTCAATTCTTGTTGCATCATTTGTCACGAAAATGAGGCATTAGAATTTCAGTGCCTAATATGCTCTGTGAGTTATAGCATGGAGTGGGGCTGCTCCTTTGGTATTTCTGATAATGTGTAGCTTTGTCAAAGTCTGACAGCAAGCAATCGGTTTAAGTGTATCTTAGAAAAGTGCACTCTTCATGTCCAAGTGGCTTAGGGTTGGGAAAAAAAATTAACACCACTCAAAATGTCACTTAGAGGAAAAACTCACATATATGCAGGAAGCCACTGTGACCTCCCAGAAAAGACATCTAGGGTGTCTCATGTCAACAGAGAACAAAGACTACATCACTTTTCCAATGCTAATATATATAATAGCTATCATTGAGGTTTGCAAAGCACCTTATATACAGTTTGTCGTTCAATCCTTAAAATACTTTGGGGAGGGTAATGGGTGAGGGGGGACAAGACAGGAAGGGTACAAAGGTGTGACATGGGATGAAGATGAGTGAAGAACAAGGCCAGGGGCATGGGGTTCTGGGTCTGGTCTAAATATGGTGAATCCTCACCAATCAGGAGTCATAAGGGGAAGCAACAGTGCCAGGTTAAAAGCAGTGGCTAGGCTCTCATTTCTGGTCATTTTTAAATTTTCAGTTACTATCCAGATCATCCCTACACAATGGAGGAGTAAGCAGTTGCCATTGTAATGTAATTCAAGTACTAAAAGTCTCCATGGCCCCAAATCTCTACTATATCCAACCTTCTGCCCCTGATGATTTAATGCTGGAAATTCCCATCATTATATTCATTTTTTATGAGACTTCTTACAGATATGTATATTTTAATTAGGTTAAGCCATTAGAATTATTATTAAGGGATGACATTTATTAGTAAAAACCACAGCAGGAATATGATGATGAGTTTAACCCCATTAGCAACCCTTGTAGCAGAGTGTTTTGAAAGAATACTATATAGGCCTATATACTATTCCCCTTGGCTTGGCCCCCAGGTAGAACCAGGATTAAGCCTAATCAGGAGTTCAGCTAAGAGTTGTGCTAGAAAAATCTTCAGTTTATAGTAGACCAAGTTTTCCTTTGCTATCGGGTAGCAAATAGGCAGGAGCTAGATGTCGGAGAGACATACAAGTTACAGAAGAACAGGTCATCTGTTCAATCAATCAGTCACTAAGCATTTTTAAGCACCTACTGTATATCAGGCACTGGGTAAACAAAGAGAAGCAAAAAGTCCCTACCCTTGAGGAGTTCACCATCTAATAGTTCACATGTAGGTAATTCAGAAGTATCAGCACACAAAAGAGTGTAATAGTCATGGTCAAAGATCAGACAAGTGTCCGGGGTATTTGGTACCCAAAATGAGGCTGAATTAATCCAAAAGAGAATGTTTTCCAATTAGGTTGAAGCTTCTGAGCCCCAAACTTTAAAGTCTTAGCTTTGGCTTGCCTTCCTGGGCTCCAATTTTAATCTTCGATCTGACCTTTAGCTATTTTTCTCCTATGTTAGAAACAGTCTTGCTCATCTATGAAAAAAAACTAGTAAGTACTAACAGAAAGTGAAAGATCTGCAACACACTGCCTTCTTGGCTATGTCTTCCAGTGGTGGTATAAACAGTCATGGCCAGGTTTTCAAAGCATAGGAATATGACCAAGGTTAGAAACAAAGAGGGAAATATCCATAGATAGGGTGGATATCTGGAAAACTTCAATTTGTAAGCAGTGCTGATCACAACACAAAGCATTTTAGAAGGAACTCCCTCCAATGTGACCCTCTCCAAATGGTTAATTACAGGAACAGTCCTACTCTTCAGGGTTCTCAACTATAATTGTGTACATTCATATTACGTTGCCATGGCTAATTATTACATTGGAAATAAGAAAAACTCCTTAATGGGTGGTTAAGATATTCTACTATCTGAATCCACAAAGCTTCTTTTATCCATGTAAATCAGTGGAGAAATCAACCTGTTATACAAGCTCAAGTAAACCCTCACGTCTTGACTAAAATATTTTCCTTTTTCCCTTATTATCTCTATTGTAAATTTTCCCCACTTCTAAACCTGATTTTTCCTCAGTCTTGTATGATGCCCCATCCCTTCTCTTTCTTCATATATGTACTCTATCTTCTCCCCTACTCTTACTTTGAAAATTCCTCTACATGTTTATCCATTCTCTCCTCCTTGGCTTCAGTGTCTAAAGAAACACACCTAGCCCTTATTTTTCCCAATGTCAACTAGTATTCTCTTTCCTATCCCTTCCTGCCCCCATCATCTTCTCTTGGAGCTTGTACTATCGTTCCCTCCCACTGCTCCCTTCTCCTTTTCTCTGCTTAAGGGCCAATCAGGTATGACACAGGAGTCGTGTCCAATAAGATCTGATCTCTGGCCAGGGTGGGGAGTGAGTCTATAGTTTCAATATGAAGAAAATCTAAATAGGAAGAAAAACAGAATAATTGATTCAGTACTCCACCTTAATTAATGGGAGGGTGCCTTATGCTGCCTAGAGACAGGCTAGAATGAGAGTCATATGTGATCAAAGAGTGAGTCAAAGGCCTGACAACCTTTCAGTTTACAACCACCCACCCATAAATGAGCCCTATGCCTATGTTAATGTGAGATAATCTGAAAAGACAATAATAATCACTAAGGTCGTCATAAGAAGAGAAAATTTAGGGATGGGAAAGTTATCTTCAGAGATTTGACAGGCTTTAAGGTGAAGTCCACACAGGACAGAACTTGGATCAATGTATGTAAGTTGTAGAGAGGAAAACTTGGGTCTGAGGTAAAAGTAAACTTCATAACAATCAGAATTATATGAAAGTAGTTCCATGGAAATGGTTTCTCTCTCACTGAGATCTTCAAGCAAAAAGGTATATTAAAGAGGGGAGTTTTGTACAGGCCTAGGTTGGGTTAGACAGCCTCTGAAATCTCCTCCAGGTGTGTAGTTCAGTGAAATTGCCTGCTATTTTCAATGATCACAACTTGCCAACACCCCCCAACCCCAACACTAAAGCCAACCTTTTTAACAACATTCTCCTGGTTATATTAAATGACTATGAATCATGGAGCACCATTATCTGAAAGCAATCCCAATTTCAGGTAACTCAAGGCACAATGTCTTCTCATGACATGGAAGCAAAGCTAGATTTCTAAAGGTATGATAGGAAAGCACAAGGTCTGTCAGGTTTTTACCAAATTGTAAAGGATGGTGTCCAACAATAGACTGGGCTGCATCTGCTATCAGGGGATCAGTCCACATAAGTATGGAAAGATACATCACCAAAAGCTTAGCTAATAGACTTTTTGTCATGGTGACCCATTAAACAAACAAAATATTCAATGACTATAAGATTTGTACAGCTGCCCTTCTATTCCTGTAGTATTCCACAGCCCCACCTTACTGCTAGTGTCTTCCCTCTGAGGTTACCATTTACATTTAAGTTATATATATTTCATATGTATACACTTGTCTATATGTTCTCTCCACCATTAGAATGCTAGTTCCTTGAAGGCAGGAACCATGCTTTTGCCTTTCTTTGTATCACCAGGGCTTAGCACAGTGGCTGATACATAATAAACATTTAATTAATGCTTATTGATGAAGTTATTATTAATGTTGTTAATGAAGTGATAGTGGTAAAGAAATAGAAAATGACATTAAGAATCACACAAATTTTTAGGCCATTTACAAACATTAATTTGTAAGTGTGATATTTTTTCCCAAAGATCAATGAATGGGCATACTGGAGGAACTCAGTCATACCCATACTGACATTCTCATCCTGAATGAAGCCGGAAGAAAACTGAGGAAACTGAGACCCAAAGAGGTTAAATGACTCTCATCACACACCCAAAACATCAAGAAAATGACTTGGGACATCAGACCACAGTGAAGATAATTGAAGCTTATATGCCAGCACCCAATATCATGATAATTAATTAGAGAATTCCATTTTTTTAATTACCAAGAGTCTACAAATAATGGGGTGACTAGGTGGTGCAGTGAATAGAGCACTGGCCCCGGAGTCAGGAAGGCCTGAGCTCAAATCCAGCCTCAGACACTTAACATAAAACTAGCCATGTGACCCGGAGCAAGTCACTTAACCCCAATTGCCCTACCTTCCCCCCTCCAAAAAAAAGCAAAAAAAAAAAAGAGTCTAGAAATAAAATCAACATATAATTTAATATTTAGATGGATCATGACTTGCTACTCTGATGCTTCTGCTACTGCTTCACTCTCCAAACTGGACCAATAGAGGCTATGCCTAGAAGGAGCTAAGGCATTGGACTCTACTTCTTAGGACCATGTGACCTCATCTTTACCCTGGCTGAAAACTTTCCTTCATCACTTCCCCTTTCCACCTCTTGCTATGAGATTTGTAATCAAATCAATATTGCCATTAGCTCAAAGGGTATGGGAAAACTCCCTTATTGTTCCACTTAGCACCTTTGTTACTTCCTATATCAAAACTCCTTTTCCTGATCATTTGCTCCCCTCTATGTGTTATCTCTTCTACTAGAAAAAAAATCTCCTGAAGGGAAGGGATTGTGTTGCTTTTGTATTTTATGGCAACACTTAGTATTTGATGTACAGCAAGCACTTAGAACATGCTTCCCATTCATTAAGGATTTGCTTTAGAGATGTGTGCCTATACCCTTAATATCACAAGTCTCTCTTACTTTCTCAAGTACTGAAAGATTTCAGTTAGGGGACTTCTGGTTATTTACTAGAAATAACAATTTCTTTTCTTGATCCAACTAACTTCTTCTATCCTCTAGCAATTAGAATCTATAAAACTTTTGCTCTCTTCAGGGTCTCTTCCAACTTTGGATTCCTTGGATTCTAGAATTCTTGACTATCATTGAGCTGCCTTTCACCCTGACACCAAGCAAACATCACTGTTTACTCCTAGATGCTCTTAATTCTTTCCAGGTTGCTCTTTCAACTTTACTCAGTATTTTACCATCTGCCTTCATAAAAGAAATAAACTATTATTCCTTCTGCACATTTTGGAATTAATTAACTGTAGGTCCAAAGTTAAGCTATCAAATAAAAAACTAGTCAAACAAACTGGTTTCTTCACAATCTGCACTACTCCTTTGGGATTTAGTTCATATATTTTGATTTATATGTTTCCTCTGTGTCCTTAAATAAATCATATGCCTTCTATTTCCTTTGTCTTCCATAAAGTATCTAGAATAGCATGGGGGACACAGAAAGAATTTCAAGATATTTAAAAAAGAATGGTCTGTCAAAGCCTTTGTCTGAGCTGTCCATCATGTCTGGAATGCTCTCTCTCCTTCCTCACTTCCACCTTTTAGATTCCTTGACATCTTTTAGATTTAGTTCAAATCTTAGTAGGCCTCTAAAGTAGGCCTTTCTAGGTCCTCTGACTTCTCTTCTGCAGTTATCTTCCACCTCCTCTTTACATATCTTGTATGTTCCTAGTTATTTACATGCTGTCTTTCCCATTACAATATTAGCATTTTGATCAGTGAATTGGGCATGCAACTAAAATAGCTAGAAAAAGAATAAATTGAAAATCCCCAATTAAAAACCAAATTAGAAATTCTGAAAATCAAAGGAGAGAGTAATAAAATTTAAATTAAGAAAACTATTGAACTAACAAATAAAACTAAGAGTTGATTTTAGGGAAAAAACCAATAAAATAGATAAACCTTAGGTTAATTTTATTTAAAAAAAAAAAAAGAAAGAAAACCAAATGGCCAGTCTCAAAAAAGTATCAAAAATGAAAAGGGTGAATTCATCACCAATGAAAAGGAAATTAAAACAATAATTAGAAACTATTTTGCCCAACTGTATGACAATAAATATGACAATTTAAGTGAAATGGATGAATATTTACAAAAATATAAATTGTTCAGATTAATATAAGAGGAAATAAAATACTTAAATAACCCCATTTCAGAAAAAGAAACTGAATAAGCCATCAAGAAAAAATCTCCAGGGTCAGATGAATTTACAAGTTAATTCTACCAAATGTTTAAAGAACAATTAATTCCAATACTATATAAATGATTTGGAAAAATAGGTGAAGAAGGAGTTCTTCCAAATTGGTTTTTATGATATGAAAATGGTGCTGCTACCTAAACCAGAAAGAGCCAAAACAGAGAAAGAAATTTATAAACCAATTTCCCTAATGAATGTAGATGCAAAAATTTTAAACAAAATATCAACAAAGAGATTACAACAACTTATCATGAGAATAATTTACTATGACCAAATGTGATTTATACCAGGAATACAGGACTGGTTGAATATTAGGAAAACTATCAGCATAATTGACCATATCAATAACAAAATTAACAGAAATCTTATGATTATCTCAATAGATAATTGTTTTGAAAAAGTTTTGACAAAATACAACATACTATTAAAAACAGTATAGAGCATAGGAATAAATCAAGTTTTCCTTAAAATGATAAGTAGCATCTATCTAAAACCATCAGCTAGCATTATATGTAATGGGGATAAGCTAGAAGCATATCTAATAAGATCATGGGTGAAACAAGGATATCCAATATTCACCATAGTTATTCAATATTGTACTAGAAATGTTAGCTTTAGCAAAAAGAGAAGAAAAATACATTGAAGGAATTAGGACAGTTAATGAAAAAACAAAGCTATCACTCTTTGCAGATGATATGATAGTATACTTAGAGAATCCTAGAGAATCTACTGAAAAACTATTTGAAATAATTAACAACTTTAGCAAAGTTGCAGGATATAAAATAAACCAACAGAAATCATCAGCATTTCTATATATATATCAATAAAGTCCAGCAGGAAGAAATAGAAAGGAAAATTCCATCTAAAGTAACTTTAGGCAATATGAAATATTTGGGAGTCTATCTGCCAAGACAAACCCAGGAACTATATGAACACAATTACAAAACACTTTTCACGGAAATAAAGTCAGATCTAAATAATTGGTAAAATATCAGTTACTCACAGATAGGCTGAGATAATATAATAAAAATGATAGTTCTACCTAAATTAATTTACTTATTCAGTGCCATACCAAATTACCAACAAATTCTTTTATAGAGCTAGGAAAATTAATAACAAAATTCATCTGGAAGAACAAAAAAGGTCCAAAATGTCAAGGAAATTAATGAAAATAAATGCAAGGGAAGATGACCTAGCCATACCAGATCTAAAACTGCATTAGAAAGCAGCAATCATCAAAACTATCTGGTACTAGCTAGGAGATGGAGTGATAATAATTAATAAATTCAATTAAAATAATAAAAAAGAATAGTGATTTGGCTACCTCTTATAAAACAAAAGCTAGATCATGGCAGCCTCTTGATGCATATATGTCCTTAAAAGAGTTGGTGTTCCTAACAGGTAGAAATCAACTCTGATTGGTTATTAATGAGAGAATTAATATTATAGTGAGAGGTGGAACTATTCTAATGAGGGGTTGGGGGACATGCCTTTGATTATCACTCTTACTCTCAGACCATTCCCAGTCTGAAGCAATCTAGACAAAGGATTTATCTCATCCACCCCCCAACTCTGAGTAGAACACAGAGGGCCAGAAATCACCTAGGCTAGAATCTCTTTACCTTTTGACCAGACCTAAGCTTTCCCAGTTGGGTGGGGTCTGAACAAGATTGAAATAGTCAAATCCAATCTCATTATCAACCCTATTCTTCAGAGACTGATTTGATCTAATAGAGAATGAGGAAACCGGGAGGTAAAAAATCCTGAATCTCCCCAATAGTAATTGGTTATTAAAATATAAGAGGGAAATAATCATTTTTCTCAAAATAATGAGAGAAGACAACATATGGAAAGCTGTTGTAAAATAAGGAGTGGGAACAGATGAATGAAGGCCAGAGTAGAGGTGGAATGAAAAAGGAAAGGAGATCAGTTTAAAATGTTCATATTGGATAGTCTTCTGTCTTTAAGTAAGTCGAGGTTTCAGTATAGATGAGGGAGTCGAATTGTTTATATCACTCCAGATGTCAGATATCAGACCAATAGGTGAAAGTTAGCAGTGACATAGATTTCACATAAAAAGCCTCAAACCATCCAGTAATAGAACAGATTGCTTCCTAGACAGTGAATTTTCTGAATACTAAACAGTAAAGGTATTTAAAGTAAAAACTAAAAGATCATTTGTCAGGGATGCTATAGAGATGATGCTTTCCAATTTAAGAGGTTATGATCTGCCCACCAAAAGGTGATGGGTGTAGGGGAGGTAAATGGGATTGGGAGTGTAAGGAAGTGAAAAAAAGTTGACACTTGTTAGTGGTTCAGAAATAGAGGACTGTGCTAGGATGTAAGCTTTGGGTTGACATAGATCTGCTCCCAACTCTATGCTCCCTATGTGACCCAGGGTAATCCATTCCCCAGCTCTCCATTTGTAGTATTTGTAGCAGGACATTACTAGCCTTACCTGTGCATTTTGTTGCTGTTGTTGTTGGTGAGTCATTTCAGTTATGTGAGACTTTGTGACCCCATTAGGGGTTTTCTTGACAAAGACACTAAAGTGGTTTACTGTGTCCTTCTCCAGCTCATTTTACAGACAAGGAAACTAAAGCAAATAGGATTGAGTGACTTGTCCAGGGTCACACAGTTAGTAAATATCTAAGGTTGAATTTGAACTGAGGAAGATGAATCTTCCTGACTCCAAGCTTGGCACTACCTAGCTGCCCTATTTACCTGTACCTAATATAAGGCTATTTTTGAGCTTTAAATTAATATATCTGAAAGTACTTTGAAAAATACAAAGCTATACAAATGTAATGTGTTAATAACTAGCATTTTCTCTTTCCAAAAGTAAGGATGGGGTGCTCTACAGAAAATGAAGAATTTAATCCAACCATCTACATTAGGAGCTAAATGATTTAAACAGAATTAATGGATAATGGAATGAAGACAAGTGGTGAGGGAGAGGATAATGAAATCCCTGGGGATTTGCCCTGAAGTATCCCTTCTGCTAGCATCACCTAAAAATCTTTCCTGGAGATCTATATCAAAATAATACCACAAGGACTGAGACTAATGAAATCAGTCAATTAATAGGGAACAGCAAGCCGTTAAAATGCCTCTTGGAATCACATTCATGGAATCTTAGCAAGGAGCCCCGTCTCCAAGCCCAAGCCATTTAAAACCTCTGGCCCAGGAGGGAGGAAAATGATGGTTGACAGAGGCAGATGGCTTTTGATCCTTTGCATAGTAAAAAGGAGTTTGGCACCTCGTGGTTACTTCTTTCCTCAGTGTGAGTTATTTTTTTAAGTTCCATGAACTTAGCTGATGCACTTCTTGGCTTCTGGTAAAGTAAAGCTGTTACACCAGCAATAAAAATACAGCAAAACCTGGAGTCAAAAGGCCTGGATTCAAATTCCAGCCATGACGCTTACTAGCTATGTGATCCTGGGCAAATAACTCAGTCTCTCTGAGTCAGTTTTCTCATCGATGAAGGAAGGAAGGAAGGAAGGAAGGAAGGAAGGAAGGAAGGAAGGAAGGAAGGAAGGAAGGAAGGAAGGAAGGAAGGAGGAAGGAAGGGAGGAGGGAGGGAGGGAGAAAGGAAAGAAGGAGGGAAGGAAAGAAAGAAGGAAGGAAGGAAGGAAGGAAGGAAGGAAGGAAGGAAGGAAGGAAGGAAGGAAGGAAGGAGGGAAAGAAGGAGGGAAGGAAGGAGTAAAGAAAGGAAGGAAGTAGGAAGGAAACAAGCATTTAAGTACCTACTATGTGCCCTCCATTGTGCTAAGTACTTTACCAATATTATTTCATTTGATCATCACAACAACTTTGTGAGATAGGTATTACTTTAATCCCATCTTATAGTTGAGGAAACTGAAGCAGACAGTGACTCATCTAGGGTCACACAGCTAGTGTCTAAGGCTGGATTTTAATTCAGGTCTTCCTGATTGGGGCCCAGGGCTCTAATCCACTATGCCATTTACTCACCTCAAAAATAAGTAAATGGGAATAATTATAGGTATTGGACCATCTTCCTCAGATTTGCTTTGAGGAAATGCATAATAAATGCTTACTTGATTGAGGAAACCATATAAATTTGATGGAATACTATCATCATAAGAAATGATGAAAAGAATGGTTTTAAAGAAACCTGAGAAGACTTAATGAACTGATTCATAGTGAAGTGAGTAAAACCAGGAGAACAACCTATATACAAGAATGGTATAAAAAGGAACAACTTAAGAAGTCTGACTAATACAATGACTAACCATAATTACAGAGAACCAGTGATGAAGCATTCTACCCACTTCCTCACAGAGAAGTAAACTTAGGATACAATGTGAAATGTATATACATTTTTTAACATAGTCAATGTGAGAATTCATTTTACTTGATCATGCACACTTGTTATGAGGATTTTTTTTTCCCAAAGGAAGGAAGAGGGTTTTGGGGTTGTTTTTTTTTTAGATTTTTGTTCATTGGAAAAATTAAATCTCAAAAGCTGAAAATCCTATATAATAAATGTTCTTATATAAGTGGGAGTTATTATTATTAACCTCTCCAGACCTCATTTTCCTCTTCAGTTAAATGAAAGAAATATTGGCACTACCCACTTTGCAAGGTTATTCTGAAGAAAACATTTTATAAACCTTTAAGAACTACATAAATGTGAATTATTATTGTTTAAACAAGGAATGGTAACAATGGCCTTTATTTAGAAGTGTATACAGTACACATTCCTAGTCTGCTTCTAAAGGAATATATCCCGACCTTCACAAACAGGGGCAGTGTGTGGCAACAATGTGATTTAAGAAGGTTCATTCAGGGCCCAGAGCAGAGGAATAAAAAAAAAAATGGGAATTTTTTTTAAGGTGACAAAATGAGGGTGGGAAAAGTGAAATAGAGATTAAAAAGTTCTGAATGCAAAGCAGAGACATTGCTGTGATGGATAATGGGCAATACATAAAACAATACTTCTCTGATATTCATTATAGTTATGACAGGGACTGTCCAATAAGGTCAGTTCTTAATATTGTACAGAGTTCCTTAGTATGCTCAGCTGATGCAATCGTCCATGTGGAAGAGACTATGGAACCTTCTTCTAGGCTCGTCTTCCTAATGACACGCAATAAAAGAGCTTTAGAGAGATTTTGGAGCATCAATAGGAATTTTGTAACCGTTTCTGGCCTGTCAACCACCTGGGACGTGGCAGGCAGCCTGTTTGATTGACTGCAGTGGTACAACTGGAACTGAGGGCAACTTTAAAAGGCCTTAGTTTGCCTCACCCTGGTCCTCTCTCTTGTTTGGACCTGTGCTCTCGGTCCAATTCCTTCGATGACTGTATTTAATGAGAGACAGGCTGTAAAGGATCTTGTCCCTTTGAGGCTGACATGTGACCCCATGAATATGGACCATGTTTATTCAACTGCCTTGGCATTAATCTTTGGTGAAGAAGATTAATTTGGATTTTCTAACCCTGTGGATTTCTAAAGATAAGGAGAAAAAGCCTCCAGGATTCCAGAGCTGAGTCCATGCTACATTTTGCACTGATTCTACAAGGATTACCTTTTAGGAACTAGCCTAGGAGTAGCTAAAATAAGGATTTGTGGACAGTAATGCAACATGTGGACATGAATTTTGTAAGATCAATGCTTTGCAGGAATTGTGCTAATTTTCAAACCACTCTCTCCAAAAATCTAAGTGAAACAGTGGAGAGAATGCCTCCAAGGTGGTAGAAAGAGGGAGAAATGTTTGTACTTCTGTTTTTGCTTTATCTCTAATGGCTAACAGTGGGGGGAATCCTATCCAGAACATCTCTATCTTGTATGTAAGGCTATCCAAGAAAATAGCATTAGAGAAGAGACCCTTAACCCTTTGAGGGTACCCCTGAACCCTAAGATGTAGATGTACCAGCTGGACTCCTTGATAATTGCTTCATACTAGACCTGTATAGTGATTATTTTGATAGTCACAACATGGAAGATATGTATATTTGTCCTAAATCAAACTTAAAAAAAACAGTTTCTGTTATAGCTGATTAACAACTGAAATTTCATTACTAAGAATAACACCTTTCCTTCCACAGTTAGATTGCAAATACCCCTGAGGGGGGAACACAGTGACTTAAATTCATGTAAAGATGTGATATCAGACCCTTTCCGGAGTACAGATTTCAATGGCTATTCATGAAGAGCTTGAAAGAGAAAAGAAAGCCAAGAACCATATCAAGGGGATTACTAAAATCTTAGCTCAACACTGCATTCCTGACCCCCAAATCTTCCTGCCTCTAGCACCCTGTCCTCTCAATGAATGTATTTCGTTACCATAAAGTCATAGGATTCAGAGCTGAAAAGGATCTCCTAGTCCAACTCTCATTGTGTAAATGGAGAAACTGAGTCTGAGAGAGAAGTGACCTATCTGAGATCATATGAGGTAGTAACAGCTGCAATTCAAACTCAGACTCTTTGACTTCAAATTCATTATTCTTTCTTGTACGCCATGCTGCCTTCCCATTTGGTGTCCATATAACCTTCCTGAGCAGCCTAAAACTACCTCATGAGGCAGGATTAGACCTCGAGTGCCTGCTCCTACTTATCTGGAGGACATCTGCTACTCCCCAATTATCTTTTTTAAAGAAGAGGGCAAACCATCTATGGCCTCCATCTAAAAGACAGCATCTGACAGCAAAGTTCAGGGGGTAATGCTTGCCCATCTGAGAACCTGCCAAGCTTCCATCTTGTCAACCCTAGACTTGAAGTTCCCAATGCCAATCTCTACTTCATTTGCCTCCCCTCTGAAATTTTGCCAGGTCTGTGATCTCCCTCATCCATTCTAGACCCTGCTCCATCTTTTCATTTCATTACCATCCTCTTTGACTCTGTATACCTTTCCCAGGAGAGAATGACCAAGTGAATGTCAAACATTTATTAAGTATTTACTATACGTTATTTATTATGATAACAGCTAGTATTTGTATAAATATAAAATAGAGATAGGACCTGCCCTCAAAGAGCTTGCATTCTAGTGAGAGAGACCCTCAGTGGAAGAGAATTTCCTCACTAGGAATCTCCTTATGCTAGTGAAACTCTAGGGTCATTCGCTATCTCTCTCTGTAACATCTAGCACGGAGACTTTCAAATAGCAGGAAGTGGTCACTTGCTCATTAAATGAATGCTTCATACTCCTTGAATTAAGAGAGGTTGTAATTGGTTCACCTGCTGACTTACTTCTCCCCAGCTGGTACCTCCTCCTAGCTAGCTCCAACCTGCTTTGCTACCAATGAGGTACAAGAAGGGACCAAGAGGCCTCAAGCTACATTGTGTTTTGGCTAAGGAGAAGGTTTAATTGGGGAGAAGATAAGAAAGAGAACAAAGAAAAGGAATGGGGATACCAAAGACAAACTGTCTCCTTCACAACTTTGTGTGCACTGGCACGACTTGTAATATCCAAACTAATCCTCGTGAAGACCATGCCTGAAAACAGAAATTCGGAATTTAATCTTCTATTTATAAATCCCTTTTCTCCTGCTGGCTCTTCTCATGGATTAATACAAGCCCTTGAGCTCAATTCTCAATCCCCAGAGACTTTATCCCCCAATCCAGGTTCCTGGCATTCTGCTCCCTCCATTTCCTGAGCACATTGGTCCAAAGCAGAAAGAAGACTGGTGGATGGCCCTTGCTCAAAACGGGGAACACATTAGGCATCATTAGAGCAAAATGGGTTTTAGAAGAGATTTTAACACTCCCATCTGCTCTGACCAGTAGAACAATCAGATTGTATTCACATAACATTGACAGGCCTAGCATGCCTCTTGTTCCCTCATTCTTTCATTAGTGCCTAGATAGCTGAGGGGAGGAGAGAATTGGAGGGGTGGGTATAGGAGGGAGGGGAGGGAATTATCTGGAAAACTAGACCCTTCATGAATTTGAAAACATAGCTACTTAACCTCCTGCAGCAGCCACTCTTGGAAGTCTTTCTGAATGGAGGGAATTATTCTTCTTTCATTTCCTACCCCCAAAAGACTCCTCTTTCTCAGCTAAGAAGAAAAGAAACAAACCAGCCTGGAATGTGGTGGAAAGACCCTTCAAGTCAGGTCCACAATGAGCATCAGGACCCAGCTGAAAGGTACCCCTTTAATAATCAGAGAGGCAACCTAAGAGAGCAGGAAGATTTCTGGACTTGCAATCCAGGAGACCTGAATTCCAACCCTCCATCAGATACTTACTAGCTGTGTGACTTTAAGCAACTTGTTTAACCTCTCTTAAGTCCAGGAAATGGAAATACTCATACCTGTAGCACTTTGCTCATAAAGTTGCCTCGAGGTTCAAATGAGAATGAACCTTAAATTGATGTCAAAATGTCAATTATTATTAGCATCATCATTATCGTTCTTTTCAGCAGCAGCAGCAAAGGTAATACCTTTGGGGAAGCTAGGTGGTACAGTGAATAGAGCACCAGCCCTGGAGTCAGGAGGACCTGAGTTCAAATTTGATCTCAGACACTTAACACAAAACTAGCCCTGTGAATGTGACCTTGGGCAAGTCACTTAACCCCAATCGCCCTACCTTCCCCCTCCAAAAAGCAAAAAGAAAAAATCTAAAAAAAAAAAAAAGTAACACCTTTAGAGTAAGGTTATTGGAGAAGTTAATTCCTTTTTTTTCCTCTAATTTGTGCTACAAGCTTATCAAGTTGCTGTTGTCTGCCTGAAATCTGAGTAATAACTCCCTTGGATTCTGAAAACTTGAAACTGCCTCCTCCTCCTCTTCTTCTTCCTTTTCTTTCTCCTCCTCCTCCTTCTTCTTCCCTGTCTGTATTTCTCATAACTAATTCTGCAATTCATTTGTATAAAATCTCTGTTTAAGCCTTGAAATGGGCTTCATTGGAAGAGGAGTTAAGGAGGGGTCCATGGTGATAGCAAGAGAAGAAGAGGGTAGATTAAATCTAGAAGAGAAGTATTTATTTGGTTTCATTTTCTCTCCCAACAAGCCTTGGTTTAATAATTAACATTGTGTAGCACCTTAAAGTTTTCAAAGCACTTTTTCAAATTTTAATTTATTTATTTTTTGTTTTCAACATTCATTTCCACAAGATTTTGAGTTACAATTTTTTCTCTCTCCATCTTTCCCCTACCCCCACCCCAAAATAGCAAGCCTACTAAATACCCCTTCCCCCAATCTGTTCTCTCTTATATCCTCTCCCTTCACCCCCATAACTTTCTAGTAGGGCAAGATAGGTTTCTATACCCCAGTACCTGTACATCTTATTTCCTAGTTACATGTAAAAAAACAATTTTTAAACATTTGTTTTTAAAACGTTGATTTCCAGATTTGTTTCCCTTCTTCCCTCCTCACTCATCCCCACTGGGAAGATAAGTAATTCAAAATAGATTGTACATGTGTAGTTAACCAAATCATTTCCATCATAGTTATATTGTGAAAGACTGACTATAGTTCCCTCCATCCTATCCTACCCCTCACTTATTCTATTTTCTCCTTTGTCCCTATCTGTTTTCAAAAATGGCTGTTTCTAACTACCCTCTCCCCCAATCTGTCCTCCCTTCTATCCTCTCCACTCTTATCCCCTACCCCCCTATTATCCTGTAGGGTAAGATACCCAATTGATTGTGTATGTTATTCCCTCCTTAGGCCAAATTCAATAAGAGTAAGGTTGACCCATTCCCTTTCACCTTCCTGCTCTTCCCCTCCATTGTAACAGTTTTCTCTTGCCGCTTTTATATGAGATAATTTACCCTAATCTATCTCTCCTTTTCTCATTCTCCCAATAAATTCCTCTCTCACCTCTTAATTTTATTTTATTTTTTTTGCTTTTTTGGAGGGCAATTGGGGTTAAGTAACTTGCCCAAGGTCACATGGCTAGGTTTTTTGTTTGTTTGTGCATTAAGTGTCTGAGGCCAGATCCGAACTCAAATTTATTTTTTAAATATCATCCCTTCATATTCAATTCATCCTGTGCCCTCTGTCTATGTATACATGAACATACAAATGCCCACACTCACATATATATTTATATACACATACATCCTCCTATACATACATATATATGTATACATATATGCATGTATATATGTATACATATATATTCCCTTTAACTATCCTTATATTGAGAAAGTCTTACGAGTTACAATTATTGTTTTTCCATGTAGGAATGTAAATAGTTCTGCTTTAATAAGTTCCTTATGATTTCTTTTTCCTGTTTACCTTCTCAGGCTTTTCTTGCTTCTTGTATTTGAAAGTCAAATTTTCTGTTCAGTTCAGGTTTTTTCATCAAGAATGCTTGAAAGTTGGGGCAGCTAAGTGGTTCAGTGAATAGAGCACTGGCCCTGGAGTCAGGAGGACCTGAGTTCAAATCCAGCCTCAGACACTTTACACAAAAAACTAGCTGTGTGACCTTGGGCAAGTCACTTAATCCCAACTGCCCTGCCCTCCTCCCTCCAAAAAGTCCCCCCCCAAAAAATGCTTGAAAGTCCTCTATTTCACTGAATGACCACATTTTCCCCGTAGCATTATAATCAGTTTTGCTGGGTAGGTGATTCTTGGTTTTAGCCCTAGCACCTTTGACTTCCAAAATATCATATTCCAAGCCCTTCGGTCCCTTAATGTAGAAGCTGCTAGGTCTTCTGTTATCCTGATTGTGTTTCCACAGTACTCAAATTGTTTCTTCCTGACTGCTTGCAGTATTTTATCTTTGACCTGGGAACTCTGGAATTTGGCTATAATATTCCCAGGAGTTTGGGGGATCTTTTTCAAGAAGTGATCAGTGAATTCTTTCCATTTCTATTTTGCCCTCTGGTTCTAGAATATCAGGGAAATTTTGCTTGATAATTTCTTGAAAGATGGCGTCTAGACTCTTTTTTTTTTATCATGGCTTCCAGGTAGACCAATAATTTTTAAATTATCTTTCCTGGATATATTTTCCAGGTCAGTGGTTTTTCCAGCGAGATATTTCACATTGCCTTCTATTTTTTCATTTTTTTGGATCTGTTTTATAGTATCTTGATTTCTCATTAAGTCATTAGCTTCCAATTGTTCCAGTCTAATTTTGAAGGAGTTATTCTCTTCAGTGAGTTTTTGAAATTTCTTTTCCATCTGGCCAGTTCAACTTTTTAAAGCAATCTGCTCATTGGCTTTTTGGTCCTCTTTTGCCATTTCAGTTAGTCTATTTTTTAAGGTGTTATTTTCTTCAGTGTATTTTTGGGTCTCCTTTAGCAGGCTGTTAATTCTCTTTTCATGATTTTCTTGCATCATTCTCATTTCTCTTCCCAATTTTTCCTCCACTTCTCTTACTTGATTTTCAAAATCCTTCTTGAACTCCTCCACAGCCTGTAACCAATTCATATTTTTCTTGAAGGCTTTTGATGCAGGTGTTCTGACTTCTCTGTCTTCCTCCCGCTTTTGTCCCCAAAAAAGGATTCTATTGTCTGTTTGTGCTTCTGTTGCTTGCTTATCTTGGCAGCCAATGACTTGACTTTTGAGCTCTTTTCCATGGTAGAACTCTGCTTCCAGAATGGAGAGAGCTATGTCCCAAATCGCTGGGGTTTTTGCACTGCTGGAGCTATTAGATGGGCACCCTCTCTACAGCCCCCACATGCTCTGGCTCACTGGTCACACATCCCAGGACCACCACCCAAGACTAAAATCTGGATCCAAGCAGGTCCAAGCAAGAACACTACCCTTTGAATGGTCTCTTGGTCCCCTACAATCTGCAGGCCAGGAGCACCAGAAGCAGCCACACAAGAGCAGCTGCAGCCACCATATCTCCTCTGCTTCTGTTCCAGGGGCAGCAGCAGGACTGCACCCCACCTGTTCCCAACAAAGTTCCACACTGACCTTTTACTTTGTCTTTGGCATTTGTGGATTGAGAAGTCTGGAAACCACTACAGCTTCTGGTGATTTACTCTCATGAAATCTGCTCCAGCCACTGCTGGTCAGGGCCGCCCTGGGGCTAAAACCTTGGCTCAGTTGGGACTATGCTCTGCTCCCAGCACGTTGCAATGGACTGTTCCTGTTGGCCTGCTGGGCTTCCTTCAGTAGGAGATTTGTTTCTCTCTGTCACTCTGTAGGTTCTGTAGCTCTAAAGTTTGTTTAGAGTCATTTTTTACATGTTTTGGAAGAGGTGGAGGCCATAGTTGCACAGAAGTCCTATTTTTAATCTGCTAGCTTGCCTCCACCCCTCAAAGCACTTTCACAAATATCTCGTTTTACCTTCACAACAACTCTGGGAGATAGGTACTATTATCCTTCCCACTCTTCAAATGAGGGAACTGAGGAGGACAGAGGTTAAACAATTTGTACAGGGTGGGTCACATAGCTAGTGAGTATCTGAGGCTGGATTTGAACTCAAGTCTTTCAGATTTCTTGTCCCACACTTTTTCCATTGAGTCCCCTGGCTGTGGTTTATTATAAGAATAATCCTAACCTCTAAGGATGCCATGATATTATTATGCAGGCCTGATGCCACAGGTCAGCTTATGCACTCCCTGTATGTTCTCCTTCAGGGCCATATCTTCCCAAATAAAACTAAGAAAGAGGTCAGAAACCCAAGATTCAGATATGCTGTACATAATAGAATCTTTCCTTGTAGCTGATCATCATAACTCTCAACTTGCTAGTATTTGCTACATGGGAAAAACTATAACCCAGTCAACTCCCTTCCCTTATATATAATCTCTCTCAGTTAAGTCCTTAAGGTATACCTGGCATCCCATGGCTTTGAACCTGCCCTACAGTTTACTGAGCCTTTCCTATAATCTCTGAACAGCCTCCCAACACAGCCTCTCTCCTCAATCATCCAGTAGGATCAGGACTCTCAATCTTACTCCAGTATACAACCAGGAAACTTTCCTATCTAGACTTCCTTAATCACCCTCCCAAGCTAGTCTCTTAACCTGCAAATTACCAACACCAACCCTGAGACTATTTGTTGATCCTTTTAAATATAAACTTAATAGAGTGTCGCCTTAGAGAGCACAGATGCTTTCCCTCCTACTTTCAGACTCCATCATCCTGACCTCCAGATAAAGAACACATCACATTTTTTTCTCCATTTGCCTCATTTGCTCTTAGCCTCTTTTTGGTGACCCCTTTGCTCATAGAGTCTGATGACTGATGTGGAGCCCCTCTAAGGTCATAAGGCCCCCCAAAATGGGCCTTAGTCAAAAGTCTGCACTTATTTTTTTTGCATTATAGGTGAAGGGAGTGAAGCCTCTTCAACCTTTTGGGCTCAACAGGACAGGAGGACACTTTGGCATCTCAGCATTCCAGAGTATCATGGGTTCCTCAATGTTCCAAGCATTCCAAGGTGGGTTTTGCAGCCAGCCCAATATTGTTATCCCAAGGAACAAGGATTGATCTTTGAACTCAGGCCAGAGCAAGCTATGGTGGAGATTCATCCAACAGCCATGACACATCTAGAATAAACTTGATGGGACTAGTGCTGATGTGGATCCCTAAGGGTTAAAAATAAATTAAGGGTTGCTTTTCCAGTACTTTGTGAAGCCCCTAGTTTATTCTCTAACCTGAAGATGCCCTAAAAGTCTCTTCCCTTATCTTGGAATGCCATAAAACTTCCCCCTTATCCTAGAGCATAAAATTCCTTGTCTCCCCCCATCCTGGGTCATAAAATTTCCTCTTTCCCCCTTACCTTGTGTCACCCATCTTCCTCATCCTGCCCCCAAATCTCCAACCCCCATTAGAAACCCTAAAAATTACATCATCATCCTACAGGCTCTATAGCTTTCAGTCTATATAAGTCTGGTCATGTTCCTATATCAGTGCCTTTGTTTAGGTCCTTGCTAAATCTCAGGTCCATATGCTTCTATGTCAATAAAGTTCCCATTGGCTAAAGATAAGGTCTAAGTGAATTCTTTCAAATCTGAACCAACTATCCCAACTCTGACCTCAACAGTACTATGAAGGAACTTAGCTCATTTTGAGCCTACTACTAACAGAGATTGAAAGATATAGGGGGAAATAAGCTACCAAAATGCTTGTGTGTTTGTCCTGGCTATATCTTTGAAGTATATTAAAAGCTAAATATGAATATATAAAAGAATACCATAGGATCATAATATGCTAAGAGCATATGACTTAGAACTTTTAGGTTCTGTAGAAAGCATCTCATCCAACCCCCTCATTTTACAGAGCAAGACAATGAGGACCAGACAGTTTAGGTGACTTTTTCTCTCTAACACCTGGGTATGAGCCAGTCAATGTTGTCTGCTTATGTTGGGCAATTCCCCAATCTCATCAATAAGAAGACTCCTTGGATAGGACTAGATTGATTTCTATTCCAAAAATCTATTTCCCTTTTATTTTTTCACCTCCTCACTACCACTCAGCCTCAAACATAGAATCCCCTGGGCAAGGCAGCCTTACAGATAAGAAGAGGCAGCTGCCCATGTAGTGTGATTTAAGAAGGGGATGTTTCTCCCCAAAGTCTCCCTGTTCTGCTAATGCACAAGATAGCATTAATCTAAGACAGATTCCTCCATTCCATAGTGAAAGAAGAGACTTAAATTGCAAATATATATTCCCTCAGAAGATGGAACACAGCGACCTACATTCACAATCAAGTGTTAAAGAATGAAATCCACATATTTCCTGATAGCAGATTTTGATTCAAGAGGAGGTCGAGAGGACACTTAGGGACTGGATGCCTCCAGGAGTCAAGGCAATGGATCACAGGAATAGGGAAAGAATCTGGCACCAAAGATAAACTTTGCCTGGCTTATAATTTTACCAAGGGCAGATGCTCTGTCCCCAAATCCTCCTGTCTAGAAATTTAACTCTAAAATTTTCCTTTGTTGAGTGCAAAGAATAGAAGCTTCTTCTACCCAAGTTTCTAAGTAGGTAACAGATAAGTTCTTTTACCAAGATAAAAGATAGGAACAAAAGGGCATTAGAGAGAAGGGTTGCAGGCCTTAGAGATGTTAGGCAAATTAAACCAATAAGTATAGAGTCTTCTTTTCTTGTCTATCCCACGTGATGTTGTGGGCTTGTTGTTTGTCCTTCATTCTTGAAGAAGACCATGACATCAGGGAAATTATGCCATGCCATGCAGGTGGATTGGATTAAAGAGAGGGGTGAAGTCACCAGCCTCACTTTTTCCTCCAAGGTTTGTAGAAGCAAGTACCACAGCATCCCCAGGGTGGCTGCCAACATAGGTTCTTAGATCTGCTTTTCTAAAGGAAAGCAACTTACAATGGGTTAACAATCTTGCTTTAATCAATCAAATATATCATTTACCTTGTTCAGGGGAAAAAGTCAGCACCCCGAACTTCAGAGTATAAAGACAGAAGTTATAAGAAAACAGATAAACATATCAAGCAGACAGGCCTCCAACTGTCCAACCATTACATCCATACCAAATCACAGTTACCAGAGAGGAGAGCATCAACATCTGGGTTTTTCAAAGGTGGGGGAGATGGGGCGGTTAGACAACGGCTGCCCAGAGTCTCCTCTGGTCAAGTCACACAACACTTCTCAAAGTGAGCCCCAAAACAAAGTCTCACATCAGGGATTATATAGCCTTCTCCTGGGTCAGAGAATGTAACAACCCTCTTGACCCATTGCCCAATCACAAAGCACCAAGGTGTGGGCAAAAACAAGCCTCCCACCACAGGCTCCAGATGCACTTAACCTAGGGGCAGGGAAGATCTTAAAAATTTACATTCCTATAACATTGTTCAATGGTAAGATATAGATCAAGACAACTGGAGATGGCCCTAGATGAAATAGGAGTTCTTGGCCTTTTTAAGCTAAGGTCTTTAACAGAGCTCGGTTTGACTGAGGCAATGCCCATTCAGTGATTAAGGCTAGGTAAGAAATAACACAGGAAATGGTTTCTTTTACCTAGTCAAAAAAAAAAAATCAATCTAGTAGGGGAAGTCCCACAGGGTTTGTGGCCAAAACAGAAACTATTGCTATTTATATTCACTCTGAGCCAATCAGAGTCCAAACAATTACCAAGTGGGGCTTGGTCTGGGATCTACTGTTGGCCAATCAGAATGATTTTGGTTTAAGGGCATGATCCTTAAGAAAAAATTCTAGCCCATAAACCCCAAGATATCTTGTCAGGTTTCAGTGATCAAAATTTACATTCTTTTGGGCAGAGTACCCATAACCAAGGATATGATACTGTATATGGACAGAGAGGAAGGAAGGAAGGAAGGAAGGAAGGAAGGAAGGAAGGAAGGAAGGAAGGAAGGAAGGAAATACTCACCTTCAAGGAATTTAGTATCACTGGGGAAAATGAGATTACCATAGGAAACCAGTATACCATACAATATAGTCTTTAAAATTAGATGATAAAATGTTAGATGCCAACTAGTATACAGGAGAAAGTCCACTGACCTAGACTTTGGTAAACCTAGGTTACAGTCCTGACTGTGCCAGTAAATAGCTATGTAATCTTGAGAAAATTAAATCCTCTCTAAGAACCTGGTTTCACTGTCTGTAAAATTAAAAACCTAAAATTTCAATATATCATTCTCTCACTGTTTTACAAATTTTACAAAGAGATACAAACAGGCAGAGGTAGCATTACTTTGTAGAAAAGCTGCAATTTGAACTGGGTGAAACAGGTAGCAAATGGATGCAAGAAAAAAAAAAGTGAATGGAAATCATTCCAGGAAGGGGACAGAACAAGCAAAAGTCCAACAAATATAAAGTGTTAGGGAGCAATGAGGAAATCTCTGACTGTGGTGTAGCAGAAAGAAATGACCCAGGATGGACAAAGAAAGAAACAATCCTTTTAACAGGAGCAATCATTGATGAATATAAACTATAGAAGTTATCTCTTTAAAAGGAGCAGTCACTGATGTATAAGGACTTGATCATAGGGGTGGCCAGGTGGCACAGTGAATAGAGAACTGGCCCTGGAGTCAGGAGGACCTGAGTTCAAATCCGGCCTCAAACACTTAACACTTACTAGCTGTGTGACTGTGGGCAAGTCACTTAGCCCCAATTGCCCTGCCTTCCCCCCTCCAAAATGCAAAAAAAAAAAAAAAAAGAGTGAATCATCTTTATTTCCAGCTTCTGGCATCTTGTCTAGAATGATAATAATAGGAGCATCTGTATAGTGCCTCTGTCAGACACTGTGCTAAGCACATTATGAAATATTATCTCATTTGATTCTCATAACCCTAGAGGATAAGTGGTAATATTATTCTCATTTTTACAGTTGAAGAAGCTGAGGTAGCAGAGAGAGGTTAAGTGACTTGCCCAGGGTCATACAGCTAGTAACTGTCTGAAGTCACATTTGAACTCAGATCTTCCTGACTTCAAGCTCAGGGCTCTATCAACTAGCTGCCAAAGATAATTACTAAAGGTCTCTTTCAAGTTTAACATCCTATGATTCTATGATATTACACTTATCTTTTCCATTTGAAGTTTCTGTGGGTTGTTTCTCTTCTTTCTCTCCTTCCCCTTATATCAATACTCTTCATTTCAGTCATTCACTCATTTAACTAATATTTGATATAACACTCATGTTTACATTTCTAATCAAGATCTGCATAAAACAAATAGCATAAGCCAATCAAAGAGGTGCATGATTGGAAAAGGTGAAAAAGTCATTTATATGACAAGAGCAAGAAATAACTTGCAGACTAATGATTTTCATGGGTATTCATGCAATGTCAAGAGAATTAGAGGCAAGACACCAGAACATGGAGTGAAAACACTGCAGATTTATGAGAAGACATGAAGAAGAGTCATGCAAGACAAGTGAGCATGGAGGAGTGAGGAAATCAGTGGAGGAAGAGCCCACTTGAATAAAATCATCAAGATATTGACACCTACCCTCCAGGGCAAAGTAATAGCAACCTTCTTTCCCAACACATGTCCTACTTATTCTCACCTCCATATCTTGGTAATGCATAATTGCCAGTAATAGAAATATGTTCCCTTCCCCTTTCTATCAATCTTAGCCCCTCTCTTTTTTAAAATCTGCCTGAAAATTTAGTGTTGCCCAGAGATTATTTTCCTAGTTGAAAGTCAAAATATCTGAGTTCAAGTCCTAGTTTCTATACTTCAATAGTTGTGCAACCATAGGCAAGAAATAATCTCTTGAGACCTCACCTGCAAAAATGGGTATAACATTTATATTACTGAACTCACAGATTTGTCATGAGAAAAGTATTTGCAAACATTAACATAACATATGGGTGTTTATTATTTTTAGTTATGATGTTAATTGTAACCCTCTCTGATCACTCAATTCAGTAAATACGTATTAAGCTTGCTCTGTGCAAGTGCTAGATCATTCATTAGAATCTCATACCGTTTAATTTGTATGTGTGAAATATTTGCATTTATGAAATATGAGCATTTTCAAAAAAGTAGAACACTTTCTCCCTTTGCAGTTCTCAGGTGGCACGCATTGTCTTATAATTATCTCAGAGTCTAACCCCATTAAGTGACTTAACTAAAGTCACACAGGTAGAAAGCATCAGAGAGGATTTGGACCTGGGTTCTCTGATTCTACAGCCATTGATCCCTTGATGCTTCCTATACCTATCCAGTGCCCTAATCTTTCTAGGTTCCTCTGTTTCTTTCAATGCCTCAACTCCTTCAGACCCCCCATATTCTCCTGCTCTCTTCCTTCTAATTATTATCAAAACCTGCTATCAGAAAAAGATCTAATAAACTCTGCCATTGAGATACAAATGACTGATAAGGCTTCAAAGCAAAGGTCCTTAACCTCTTTCTCATCATGAACCCTTTTAGCAGTTTAATGAAACCTATGCACCCCCTTCTCAGAATAAAAGTTTTACATTCCTAAAATAAAATTCATAGGATTGCAAAGGAAACAAATTATATTGAAATACATTTATCAAAATATTTTTAAAAGAAGTTTATTGACCCCAGGTTAAGAGCCCCTGCCTTAAGAATATTAACATTCCCTGGGGTGGAGGGGATGTGGGAGGATTATCTTTGCTTGTAATAAGTCAAAGAACAAAGGCCCATTTGAAGAAGAACTCAAGTGGGGAAGGAAGAGCTGCTGATATTTTTTAAAATAAAAATATTCTCTTTGCCCCTGAAATCACATACATTTGCCCTACCTATTCCACCTGTCTGTAAGGCCTGCCTCTGCCTTGCCTTCACTTACTGAGAAAAGGCCTAAGAGAAATGAAAGGCAAAAGACAGAGATTTATGAGGCTGTAAAGACCCTGGGAGAAGACTTTCAGAAGGCACACTGAAGGTTAGAAACAAAGGAAAAAAGACATTTAAGTCAGATGTAGTAGGGAGTATATCTAGAGAATAGAGATGATGTCCAAGGCCTCAGGCAGTGGCACAGAATCCTAAACAGTGCCACCAGCTCTCCCTCCCAGCCAGGAACCAGAGCTTTGGCAGGAATCCTTCCTCACAGGCAAATCAGCTGAAGACAGACATTCTGTGCTTTGGAAGAAGCCCAGCTCCTTCCCAGGAAGGCAGATTACTGCAGTGGTAATGGGACCTAGGGACCATTAGGCACTCCTCCAATCCCGAGATGAGCATGTCCATGGCATATGTACAGTAGCAGGGAGGTAATGGCATCCTCCTTCCTGGGAGGCCCATTACTGCCAGATCCCACATCTGTCTTCTCACTAATGCCACCAGAAGCCCCTGGGCAGGGCTACAAAAATGCCATCCTCCTCTTTAGTCTTACCTCAGCTTCTCCAGAGCACAATTACCACATAACCGGCATCTCTCTTCCAACAGTAATGGTGACACAAGGAAAACCAAACTCCCTGGACCCAGAAAGCTAGGCTGGGTAGCAAAGGAGCATTATTGCTAGCTGTCATTGTTTGACTTGGATCCCTGCATTCCTAACTACCTGTGCAGGTCTTACTGCTTACCTCACGAGAGCCAAGTCACCAGCAATCTCTTCAGTTTCAATCTTCATCTGACTAAGCTCCCAGTCACTGATCTGGAGGGCAGGCTACAGGATCTGACTGCTTCAACAAGAAGCTTACTTCACCTAGTACAACAGTTCCCAACCTGGGGGTCTGTGAAATTGTTCTGTTTTGTTTTTTAGTATTTTGACATCTACATTTCAACATGTTTGGCTTTCTTTGTAAGCCTGGAATTTTATTTTAAATATTTTAAAACATTATTTTTTAAGTGGGCCCATAGGCTTTACCACACTACTAGAAGGGTCCATATCACCAAAAGGTTAAGAGCCTCTGATCTAACAGAAAGAGTACTGGGTCCCGACTGTGTTGGAATCTCAGCTCTGCTTAATTCCCTCACCTCTTTACCCTTCTTGTTTGTTTTAAATAAGATGCACCCTTCAAGGCCTATGCAACCTTGAAGAAGTCATTTTATTTCTTTAAGCCTTGGTCCATTCATCTGTTAGCTGAAGGGGTTGGACCAGATGATCTCCAAGGTCTCCTCCCAGCTCTGAACCTATTATTTGGTGAAACTTTTCTTGGAGTAGGTCTTAAAGAAGCTCCCAGACTCTTAACAGTGTGACTGTGCAGGCCATTGACCCATTTATTATACCTGTTTTTGCTAACAAATTGTATAGCTCTGATTGTTTCCTCAGTTATTATAAATTATCCACTGCAGTTGAACATAGAGAGAGATATTACTAACCAATGTCTCACATGCTGAGTTCTGATACTATGTGGGCCTTTAAACCTCCAGACAACGGGGGCATGAATGTGTGATAGCCATCATTGGTTATCCCAACATTAAGGGGAATGTGAGTCTTCCTGTCTGAGCTGGAGTTCACCTTAGTCTTAAAGTTCCTTTGTGCATTTCATTTTCTTCTATTGTCTTGTTTATTCAGTTTTGACCTGCTTTGCCTTTCACCACTATTATGATCATTACCCAGCTGTGGCCATTTTAGACCTCCTTGAAGATTAAAAACGGTACAGCTTTTTTCCGAGTTGGTGTTTTCTCCATCACCATAGTAACTTTCTATGGTCAGGTCCTTTTTGTTGTTGTTTGCCCATTTTTCTTGCCTATTTCTTGACTTTTAACTTTATTAAAGTTGGGCTCTGCTCCTGGAGTGGAGGGGCTCTGTCCCAAGCTTCAGGTTTTTTGTGCATGTAGTTCTGGGGTGGTCTGTAAACTTTCAGTTCTTCCAAGGTGGTATATTCCAAAGAGAGGTGTGTTTACTATTCTCTTGGATGGTGCTCTGGTGGTAAGTGGCCACAAGTACTCTTTTCTGCCCTATAACTGTAACCAAGGTCCCCCATTCCCTGGGGCTACCAGTTCTAAGCAGCTTTTGTTCCTCTTGCCCTGGGACTGAGACTCAGGTAGGGAGTTGGATCTGAATACAGGCGATGCAACAAAGTCCTACACCCAGGGCCAGCAAAGGAACCCCTGTAATCTCTTTTTGGTCAGTTGTCTGACCCCCTTACCATCTGTGGACTGTGAGCTCCAAAAGCAGTCACCACCACATTGATTCAGTCACTCTCAAGGCCTGCTGCTGGTTTGCTAGGGTGTGGCCTGCCCTGGCATAGCCTATACTCCACTCTCACCCTTCTAAGTTGTCTTGGGCTGAAAAATTGGTTCACTTTGTCCTTTTGTGGGTTCTTCCACTCCAGAATTTGTTTTGAGACATTATTTAAAGTTGTTTGGAGGGGAATTTGGGAGAGATCAGGGAAGTCCCTGTCTTTTTTCCACCATATTGACTCCACCAAAGATACAACTTTGAAAGCATTTATCTAAGTGAGGAATAAATTCCACACAATAAAGGATCTGCTTTAATCAAAACAGTCAGTCGTAGTAAAGCCAGAACACTGTGCCACTATACACCTATACCCAGATTCACACTCAGAAAAAGCCTCCAGACCTGCTGTTCTTCCCCTTCCTCTCCAGTCCAGATCCTCTCTTGCTCCTTCTTAATTCCAGCATGGAGCTGTTTTTCTGCATTTTCTTACCACCATTTCAGTTCTCAAATGCCTCCCAGAATACAGATGCCATCCCAGAATAAGGTGGTCTCAGAAGGAATATCCTGTAGGCCATATGCAGTCTATATGTAACTGGGTATACTTCAATTCCCTTTAAACTAAATTCCTAATTAAAACACCTCCTATGGGAAATCTTTCCCACTCCCTCTTAATTCTAGTGCCTTCCCTCTTTTAATTATTTCCTACTTATCCTATAGTTTGTACATATTTGTTTGTACCTAATTTGTTTACAACTGTCTCCCCATTAGGTTGTGAATCTCTTGAGAACAGAGATTATCTTTTTCCTCTTTTCGTGTCCCCAGTGTTTAGTACAGTACCTAGCACACAGTAGGTCCTTATTTTTACTATTTACTGACTGACTGACCTTTACTGTTGAAATGTTTCCAAACCTTCCATAGCTCAAAGGTCAAAGGATTTCTCTTTTCGTTAGGAGATGAAAAAGGAGCCTGGAAAGAAGCTCAAGGTTATTTAATCCTTTCTAAAGAATTAGAAGACAGAAATCTTCCTGGAGGCCTATGATTTTTCCAAAGAGATATCCTCTCAAAAGAATGAGTTCTTGCCTAACCATTCCCACTTGCCCTATTTTAACTCTTTAACCACCACAATCACAAGATTCTTTTTAATAATAATAAAAGCTAACATTTACTGAGTACCTACTAGTTCCAGACACTGTGCTAAGTACTTTACAATTTGATCTTTTGATCTTCACAACAACCCTGAAAGGCAGGTGCTATTATTATCCCTATTTCATAGATAAAAAAACTGAGGCAAACAGAAGTTAAATGCCTTGTCCAGGGCTACATAGATAGTAAGTATCTGATGCCATATTTGAATTCATGTTTTCCTGATTCCAGACCCTGTACTCTATTCACTGTACCATTGTCAAAAAATCTATTTCCTCTCCCTCTCACGCCCCCTGGAAGAAACAAAAAGAAAAAGAAAAAAAAAGAAATTTATTGTAACAAATATGCAAATTTCCACATTGGCCATGTCCAAAAAACATATTTTATTCTGGACCCTGAATTTATCATCCCTCTGTCAGGAGATAGGAAGCATGCTACATCATCAATCCACTGGAATCATGGCTGTTCATTGCATTGAAAGATGATAGCTTAGGGTAGCTAGGTGGCACCAGCTATAGAGCACCAGCCCTGGAATCAAGAGGACCTGAGTTCAAATCCAACCTCAGACACTTAACACTAACTAGCTGTGTGACCTAAGGCAAGTCACTTAACCCCAATTTCCCTGCCTTCCCCCTCCAAAAAGAAAAAAAAATGATAACTGATTAAAATTATTTACCTTTACAGTATTGTTGTTATTGCATAAATTCTCTTAGTTTTGCTCACTTCGTTCTGCATCAGTCCATAAAAGTCTTTCTAAGTTTTTCTAATTTCTCTTTCATCATTTTTCTGACACAATATTATTCCATTACATTTACAGACTCCCCAATTGATAAGTAACTCTTTAGTTTCCAGTTCTTTGTTTCTTCGTTCTTCCTAATTATGCACTATCTATTTTACTCACCTCTTGATCTCCATCTTGATTCTATTAGCCTCACACTTTCCAATCCAGTTCTAACCTTGAGCTCCTGCAGCTACTATTATCTTTTGGCAATTGTTCTACGTGACAGTTATCTAGCTTTCTCCTAAAAAAAAGCTTTCCAAGCCAGATTCCAATATTGTATGTGTTCTAACTATACTCAAAAGTGTATTATGCTAATTAGTTATGACCAGCTCTTGGACTAAAATTTAACTAAAAATTAGAGTGATTTCATAGGGTTAATAGGTTTTGATACTAGTTAGTATTGTGCTGCTCTGTGACTACTCCAGTACCCTCTAGCCATCTTGAAAATGCCTCATACATTCCAATACATTGGGGTTTGTTTGTTTTTTTTTAATTGTAAGTACTTACTATGTGTCAGGCATTGTGCCAAACACTAGGGATTACAAAGGAAGGAAACAACAGTTAATTCCCTCAAGGGGCTCTCATTCTGAAGGTGGACAGCAGATTTGTAAAGAACTAGGACCCGGTTGACAAAATCTTTAACAAAAAGATTTGTTCTGTGAAGTTTAGATTCATTCAAATGGCAACACTTGAGGACCTAGAGGGCCACATGTGGCCTCAAGGCCACAAGTTCCCCACCCCTGAATTATGTATGTACACAGTAGACAGGGAATATTCTGAGAGGGAAATTCATTAGCACCTGAGGCAATTTCGAAAGGCTTCCTACAAAAGATGGTATATGAGTTGAGACTTAAAAGAAACCAGGGAAAAGAAGAGGCAGAGTTGAAAGGTGAGCATTTCAAACATGTGTGAGAGGTGGTACAAAGACAGGGAGACACGGGGCGGCTAGGTGGTGCAGTGAGTAGGAGCACCAGCCTCGGAGTTGGGATGACCCGGGATCAAAACCAGCCTCAGAAAACGAGCAGCCACACATAAATAATGACTAGCCGTGTAACCTTGATCAAGTTACTTAACCCCAATTGCTTTAAAAAAAAAAAGACAGGGAGACAGAAGATGGAGTATCTTGTGTGAAAAACAACTTGTAGGGCAGTTTATCAAGGGCAGGTTATAAAGCATGTAAAGAGGAATGGGAGCAGGGAGGCAGCTAGCTGATTTCAGTGGATAGAGCAACAGACGTTTGGTCAGAAAGTCTCATCTTCCTAAGTTCGAATCTAGACTCAGACACATACTAGCTGTATGACCCTGGATAAGTCACTTAACCCTATTTGCTTTAGTTTCCTCATCTGTCAAATGAGCTGGAGAATGGAATGGCAAATCATTCTAATATCTTTGCCAAGAAAATAGCAAATGGGGTCATGAAGAGGCAAATGTGACTGAACAACAATTAATTAGGTGTATAAAGACTAGAAAAGTATTGTAATGAGGGTTCAGCTCATGGACAGACCCCATCAGCTGATTTGGGTATTACAATATCACCATGCAGAAAGCCTGGGATATTTGTTTCTGGAAGAATCCTAATGCTTACCTTCCTAAAAGAAGTGCCTTAGAAAGACTGTGGAACATGAAGGAACAATCCATAACTGATTTGGGTTAATCACCTGGCTGACAGGGAACCTTTTCAATTGGCTATGTAGGCAGAATTGTCTGTGTCTTTGAAAGGCTTGATTCTTCAGGCTTCCTTCTTTGCTCCATTCATGTCTAAGGGAGTTTGGTGGCCCTTTCTCTAATGGCATCTAATGAGAGATGATGCAATAAAGGAAAGGATTTTCTTATACATGCACTGGACCCCCACTAGGAAGAGGCCAGATTATAAAGGAATTTAAATGCCAAACAGAAGACTTTATATTTGATACTGGAGATAATAAAGAGCCACTGGAGTCTGCTATACAAAGGAATGAAGTGGTTAGCCCTACACTTTAGAAAAGTCACTTTTGTAGCTGAGTGGAGAATTAATGAGAGTGGGAAAAAATGAGGCAGGGAGACAAATTAGAAGGTTATTAGTTCAGGTTAGAGGTTAATAAAGGCCTGTACTAGAGTTGTGGTTATGTGAGTAGAAAGAAGGGGATGTATATGAAAGCTATTGGGATAGTAGAGGTTAAAATATTTGTTGATGAATTGATTATGTGGATAAGTATGAATGAAGACCCAAGGAAGATATCAAGGGTGCAAGCCTGGGTGACTGAAAGGATACTGGTACCCTTGATAGTAGTAGGAAAGTTTAGAAAAGGAGAGGGCTTAATAGACAATGAGTTTTATTTTGGACAGGTTGCATTTGAGATATCTACAGGACATGACTATTCAAGGTGTCCGGAGGTTAGTGATACATGACTGAAATGTAGGACAGAGCCTAGGGCTTCAGTGAGAGATCTGGGAATCATCTGCACAAAGATGATCATTTAATCCATAGTATGAATGGATCAGTATAAGCCATTGCCACTACCTAAACACAACTCAAACACTTCCTCCTACTTAGGGAAAATCAGCAGTTCCATGTTTGTATATGAAGGACAAGTTCTATCACTTGTTACCCTTAATGGACATTTCTCAAAGAAAGAATAATAATTAAAATATTACAAAGTAATTTTGAAGTTAATATATTTATTTTCATAATCCTCTTGCCTTGTCTTTGACAAATATTTTATAATTAAAATGAGAGATGGGGAGAAATATGTTGGTAAAAAAAACTGGGTAGCCTTAGCAGATTCTAGGATTGCTTTACCTATTTCTTGGAGCAAATGAAATCCTCTCTCTGCCCACTACCCTCACCCCCAGTAGATTCTTTAAAAGCTTAATAAAAGCAATTGAATAGATATGAAGGACTCATTTTACATGCTGGTGGAGTAAGTGACCACCTACTGTACTGTACTTTTTAAGGCTATTAAGAAAAGATTTCCTGCCTCAAACAGTCTCCTCCAACTACTCCCAGATGTTTTTACTTAAAATGCTTTAAGATCAGAAAAAGTCTTTCATTTCATGATTAGAAATAAAACTTAAAATCCAAATATTCCCAGAGAGAGGGGAACACGTTGACAAATGTATTCATGCTAAATAAAAAATAACTAAAACTATATCACTTGCCAAGAAATAAGGATAAAGGAACTTGAACTTCTGAAGAAAGTTTTTTAAAAGTAATCTTTGATTGATAATTTTTTACTAATTTTGAAAACATTTTTATATTCTACTTTTATCCTGAGGTAATTGGGAGAAAGACATAGGATGTATAAGTATTCCCCCACCACCACTCTTTTTAAAGATAAAACTATCTTATACTGTTCAGAGGTGGGGAACCTGTAGTCACACATTGCCCTTTAAGTCCTCAAATGCTGCCCTTTGACTGAATCCAAACTTCACAAGTGTTCACAGAATAAATCTTTTTGTTAAAAATTTTATCACCTGGGTCCTAGTTCTTTACAGGTCCCCTGCCCACCCTCAGAATGAGAGCCCCTTGAGGGAATTAACTATTGTTTCCTTCCTTATTTGGTGATTCTTACTAAACTTACAAAAGCAATTTAGGGAAGGGGCAGTAGAAAATGAGGAAAGAACATAACATAAGCAAGAATGCTATGGTTCAAATGGTATAATATGGGTGTAGTTTTGTGTGTTTATACTCAGAGAGCTTGGAGGCATTCTCTTAAAGAAGGAACTGACAAAGCATTGCTAAAGACATAATCCTAGGCAAGAAATTATAAACCTTATTGATATGGATCCTGTTGTCATCCCCAGTACTGATAAAAAGTGAAAGATACAGAAGAAACACAGATGGTGGGGGAGATGGGGTGAGAAGATAATTATGAATCTGGTTAAGAAGATAATTTCTGAGGATAGGATTTTATTTTCTGGCCCATATCTTAAAATGTGGCACGATAGGATCTTGCCCAGGGATGGAGTAAAAAAAAAATAATAATAATAAGAGCTGGTGATAATTATGTGCTTCTTTTACAAATCTAGTCCCAAGATCTTAAAATTGAAAGAGAAAGTGAAGGGAAAAAATTGATAAGTATTTTCACCAAGCTAGATGATATGGTGAATAGCTACAGTACAAGAGAGTCTCATAGGAGACAAAATTGAAGAAAGGAAGTGAGATTGCCTGAGATGACTATAAACAAATGCCCAGTGTTAGAGTAACCACAGGAAGAAATACTAGCACAAGAAAGCAAAGTTTAGCTCAGAGGTATCACTTAGATTTGGTGGGGTGAAATAAGGTAGGTGTGGAATAGTTATTCAAAATGAACAAGATGGTCAAGCAATGGGGATGGGGTGGTGATTAAATAGTTCTATATGTAATTATGATACAAGCATGAGAAGAAATCCAGGTGGAAATCTCAGTAGGCAGTATCTGGGGGAAGATCAATGGAGGCACAATCAAAAACAATATTGGTATCAGAGTATACTATAGTCCACCTAAACAGAAAGAGGAAATAGTTGAGTTCAGAAAAGAGATCAGAAGTCTGGCACAAACTCATGCTGTAATAATAATAATAGAGGAAGTAGAAGGGTCTTCCATTATTCAACCATCTTCTGGATCTCTCTTTGTGTGTAAAAAGTGAAGTGGATATTAATTTCTAGCCTTACCCTTAATAACCTCACTCTTTAAACAGTGAGGAAAGCAACAAGGAGAAATAAATCTGACACTTACAAATGAGGAACCCTTCCTAGGATGGAAATTCTGGGAACAAAAGGGAGTGGGAAAATGTGAAGAGGTGGGGAAATGACCATTCCATCTTTGAATGGATGATAGGGGAAAGGAAAGCTGGGCATAGTCTGACACATGCATAAGATTTTAAGAAAGCATATGTTAAAAGGATCAGTGAAAATATTAGCAGCATCCCATGGACTAAAATTCTACAAGGGGAGTTATCCCAGAAGGAACAAGAAGATTGAAAGAATAAAATTCTAATGACACAAGGGTAAATAAATCCTGTGGAGAAGAAAAGTGAGAGTTGCCTAGAAACCAATGAGGATGCAGAGACAGCTCAAAAATGATGTTTTTAAGACCTAGAGAGAAGATGGAAGAAATAGCAGGTAATAGAAAATTAATACAAAAGTGTGACATAGCCCTATAAGAATGGCATCAAGAATGTTATTACTCAGAATGAGTTGAAGCTTCTGAAGAAAATAGTTGATAACAAAAAAATGGGCTTTATAGCTATAGTATGGAAAAGAAGAAAATCAAGGAAAGAATAGGACCACAGATGGGGCTGAAAAAGAAAATGGGAGAAGGAAGAGCTGCTCAATTCTTATTTTGCTTCTGTTTGCTCTGCCAAGGAAAAGGGTCTTTGAACTAGAGAGGGCAGAACAAAAAATTACTAATAGGGTATTGATGAATGAGGACAAAGCAGCTAGCCACACATGATCATCTGACCCAGATGAACTACATCCTGCAGTCCTAAAAGTACTGGAAGATTTGAATGCTGAGCCACTATCAGTGAACTTGGAAAACTCATGGAGGATGACAGAGCTAGTACAAGATTGAAGAAAAACAAATATTGTCCCCTTTTTATTAAAGGGCAGATAATAAATTCTGTTTTACATTTATTACTAGAAAAAATCTGCAACAGATCATTAAAGAGATAGTGGTTGATCATTTAGAAAGGAAACCATAATACAAAGAATCAGCAATGGCTTCATCAAGTACAGATTGTGCAAGCCTAACTATATTTCCATTCAATTCAATTCAATTCAACAAACATTTGTTAAATACCTACCATGTGCTAGAAATTCTAGGCATTTAATTTACAAAGAAAAAAACAAGAGTCCCTGCCTTCAAGGATCCTGTATTCTTTTGGAAGAAAACAGCATGAATATAGATAAGTACATACCAAAAAAAAAGTAATTTTGGGAGAAGAAACTAATATATGAGGAAATTGGTAAAGGACTTTTGTAGGAAACATCGGTTGTCAAGCCTCGGTTGAGGTTAAATATTCTAAGAAGCAGAAGTGACAAGGGGAAGGCACTGAAATAAGAGATAGTATATAATACATGAGGAACATTTAGTAAACCACTTTGGATGGGAGTAACATGAAATAAGTCTAGGAAGAAAAGTTAGAGGCATATTGTGAAAGACTGTACATTCAAAGGGAAGGATTTTTACTTTATTTTGTTGCAATAGGGAACCACTATAGTTTCATGAACAGAAGAGTAAATGGTTTGACTTGTGCTTTAAGAATATCAATTTGGTAGCTATGTGACCCTGGGCAAGGCACTTAACTCTTGACTTGACTCAAAAAAAAGAGAATATCAATTTGCCAGCTGTTTAGGAGATGGGATGGAGAAGGGAGAGGCTACATACAGGTAGAGAAATTAGGAATCTACTACAGTAGTCCAAATTAAGAAGTGATGAGAACCTGAACTAGGATGGTAGTCGATTGAACTGGAAAAGAGAAGGGGACGAATGTGAAAAGTTACTGTGAAAGTAAAATTTACATTAAAGCTGACAGATATAGCAAGGGCATGGGGTGAGGGAGAAGGAAAACTTGAGGATGACTACAAGATGTGATCCTGGGAAAATGGAAAGATAGTGGTACCCTAAATAGGCAGAGTAGACTAAGGAGAAAGATAATGAGTTCTTTTGGGGGACTGTGGAGTTGTGTGTTGAGTTTGAGTTGTCTATGGGGCATTTAAGTGGAAATGTACAGGAGGAAGTTGGTAATGTATGACTAGAGTTCAAAAGATAGATGAGGACTAGGTATATAGAAGCTATTTGCATAGAGAGCAAAATTTAACCCATGGAGTTTGAAAGATCAAGAGATTTCTTTTCTGAAAGGGCTACTAAGCTAGTGGATGGGAAATATTATAAATACAGTTCACCTTCATTTTAGCAAAGCATTTTATAAAGTTGTTGCTTTTTTACTATTTTCATGAATCAAATAGAAAGATATAGACAAAGTAAAGGTTGAAGCTAGTTATTCAACTAGGCTGGACCTCAAAGATCATGAAATGGCTTAATGTCAGCTTGGAGGAACATTTCCAATGGGATGTCATAGAAATTCATACATGGCGCTATGCTGTTTGAATTTTTATCAATGACCTGAATAAAGAATAGGTGGCATGCTTATCAAGTTTGCAGGTGACAAACTGAGAAGAAGAGCTAATACAGAAGACAGAATCGGGATTCAAAAAGGTCAGTCAACAGTGTGATATGATAGACAAAATAACATAATATATTCTTAGGCTATATTGAGGGGTATAGCATCCAATAATAAGATGGCCCCTCTGCACTTGTCAGACAATATCTGTAGTATTGTTCTCACCTCTGGCCCCACATTTTGGGGAGAACAAAAATATTTTGTGTGTCCATAGAAGGGCAATCAGGACTTGTAAGGCCTTGGAAGTCATGCCATGTGAGGATCATTTGCAAGAACTGGGACTATTTAAGCTGGCAAAGAGAACTAGTGCTCCACTCCTGGCATCCTGGTTTCAAATCACCTCAATAACTCATATGATTAATACTAATTGCATATTATTTATTTAAAGTTGTGCCTCATCATTGTACTGCATGATTGTAGTACATTGTACTTCATCATGCATTTCATTGAATTTGTGTCAGATTGACTTTTAAGTTTGCCTTGGTTCTACTGATGATCATGGGTTCAATCTCCATAGCATGGAGCTCTAGTACCCTCACAAATTTAAGCAAATTAGAAACCTATTCACACCAAGAACACAGATCCCTGTCCGTAACATTCCCGATCCTGAACTTGTGTACCAGGCTCCTACCTTGAACTGGTCCCCAGCTCTGGACAAACCTTCTGCTATATCTTGCTCACCTTCACAAATGAAAATTATTTGAAGGATTGGGAGTTTGACTTGAGTATGAATCTAGTTTCTGCCACTTACTTGTGCCTTCAGGGAAATGGTTTCTCCCCTCTGAGGCTCAGTGTCCTAGTCTGGTGTATAGAAGTCATTAACCTTGCACTGACTGCTTCACAAGGTTGTACTATGGAAAGCACATTAGAAATCTGCAAGTACCATAAAACCATGAGCTACCTGAGAACACAGCAGGTAGGAACAAGTTAGGGGATAGGGAGTGGCACCAGGGCAATCACAAATAACATTCATTATTTAACCAGCCAACTAATGGTTATTGAAGCCCTGTTACATGCAAAACATAGACAGAAAGTACTGTTTGCCCCAGGTGCTACTGGAGAAATATAAAATGCAAATGATGTGACTCTTGTCTTTGAGCTGCAATAACTAAGAGAAATCAAATTAATGCACATGAAGCAATTAGTGAACCATGAAAGAGAGGAACAGGCAGTAAGCATAATATGAGTTTAGAGATGCTAAGATAATAGATCTAGAACTGAAATGGACCTGAGAGAACATCCCCCAAATTATAGAACTGAAGCCCCAAAAGGTTAAATGAGTTCACTCAAGGTAGTTAAGTGGCAAAGACACAATTTGAAATCAGGTCCTGTGCAACTCTTCCTTGTACCATGGGGTTACAGAAGGCTCCCTGGAGGAGGTGAAATTTGATCTGAGCCTTGAAGGATAGGTAGGATTTGGAGGAGATGAAGTGTATCAAGGAAGGAGTATAGTATAAGCAAAAGGCAATTGACTATCCAGGTTGAATGCAAATGTAACTAGGGCACTTGATTAGCAAGAACACATTTAAATAATGAAATACTTCTTGGTATAATAGCAAGTAAAGTCAGAAGAGCTGGATTTGAATTCTATTTCTATTTACTATTGTGAGACCTGAGGCAAAATACTTAACCTCTCCAGTCTCAGTTTTCTTATCTGTAAAATTAGGGAGTTGGACTAAAATGATCTCTAAAATCCTTTTAAATGAAGGCTCCTATGACAAGATGGTAATAATGATGGGGGAACAGAATGTGGGAAAGAATCTGGATGAAACAGAAACATCTTTTAGAAATAGGAGGTCAGGTGAAGGTTGTCAGTGGAGGTGAGGAATGAGGGAGAAGAGGACCCAGGACAAGTACAAAATGGATTGATTATATAGCCACCAGTACAAGTTGAAAGAGTGAGAAGAAAGATATATGATTTGGAGGCATCAACTATTTTGAGGAGCAGTGAAAGCAGCATAGTACAGAAGAAAAACTGGACTAGGACTGTAGAGACCAGGGTTCCCTAGACCTGAAACTATAACTAAAGAGGTATTAGGTGCCACTGAGAAAAAGTTACATTCCTTTCTATTCCCATTCAATTCTTTCCAGATATTTATCATATCTAGCTTATCTAAGATTCTATTCGTCTCCTTGACTTCTTCTTTATTTATTTTTTTGGTTAAATTCATCTAGTTCTGAGAAAAGAAGGTGAAAGTCTCCTACTATTATAGTTTTGCTCTCTATTTCTGCCTGTAATTAATTTACCTTTTCATCCAAAAGACTGGATGCTATAGTATTTGGTATATATATATATGTTTAGTATTGATATTACTTTATTATCTATAGTACCTTTTAATGTAATGTAGTTTTCCTGCTTATCTCTTTTCATTTAATCTATTCTGGCTTTAACTTTCTTTGATGTCTTGATTGGTACCCCTGTTGGTTTTGTTGTGTTGGGGTTTTTTTACATCAACTTAAGCATAATAAATTCTACTTCAGTCCTTTACTTTTTACTCTATGAATGTCTCTCATTTTTAAACGTGTTTCTTGTAAATAACATTTTCTCAAACTGCTTTTTGAGTCATTCTGCTATTTCTGTTTGAAGGCTGAGTCCATCCAATTCACACACAAAATTATAATTACTAATTGTATACTTTCCCTCCATCCTATTTTTCCTGTTTCTCTTTCTCTGTGACTCTCTCTTTCAGTCTCTCTGTCTCTCTCTCTGTCTGTCTCTGTCTCTCTGTCTCTCTGTCTCTCTCTCCCCTCCCCCACCCTATCCCTGATCTGATCAGCCATAGTCAGACTCACTGTAACTTCACTCCAACATAGTGTATCATTTTGGTCCTCTTCAAGAACAAAGGACAACAATCAACCCTTTTCCTCCTCAGAAATCTAATTTACTTCTGACCACTGCCTCCCTAATCCACATAACCCTTCTAAGAGTCTATCACTTATCCTATTGCCTTACCCTACTATTTCTCTGCAAGAACTTTCTGCCCTACCAGAGGTATATGTTATTCCCTTTTTAATCCCAATATCAATGAGAATAAGATTCCCACACTATTCACCCTATACTTTTTCCTCTCCTCCACTGTAGCAGTCTTCTATCCATGTTTCTTTTGTATGAAATAATTTGATCCGTTTTACCTCTCTTTCTCCATTTTTATTTTTAGGATCATCCCTTCCAATCAACTAAACCCCAGGCTATGTATACTCTTTTAAACTACTCTAGTAATGATAACATTCTTAAGAGTCACATATGTCATTTTTCCATGTAGGAGTAAACAGATTAATCTTATCAAATCCTTTACATTTAGTCTTTCATGTTTACCTTCTTATGTTTCTTCTGATTCTTGTAAGTCAAATTTTCTGTTTATTTCCAGTTTTTTCCTCAAGAATATTTGAAAGTTCTTTAATTAATTGAATCCCCATTTTTTTCCCCTTGCACGATTACATTCAGTTTTGCTGGGTAGGTTGTACTTGGTGTAGGTTGTACAAACCCAGCTCCTTTGCTCTACAGAATATCATATTCCATGTCCTTCTGTTTTTTGATGTAGATGCTGCTAAATCTTGTGTTATCCTGACTGTAGCACCACAACATTAAAATTGTTTCTTTCTAGTTACTTGTAATATTTTCTCCTTGACCTGGGAGCTTTGAAAATTACTTTTAAGGTTCCTGTGAGATTCCATTTCATTTCACTTTTTCAGGTGATTAATAGATTTTTTTTCAATTTTTATTTTTGCACAGCTGTCTCATTGAATACAGATCTGTCTGAACACAGATCAAAGCAATTTTTTTACTTTATTTTTCTCTGAGTTTTTTTGGGGGGGTCTATGTTTTCTTTTACAACATGACTAATATGGAAATATGTTTTTATAACTACATGTGTATAACTTATTTCATATTGCTTGCCTTTTGAAGAGGGGAATGGGGAGCAAAAAAGAGAACTTGGAACTCAAAAATTTTTAAAAGTGAATGTTAAAAAGGGTTTTAACATGTAATTAAGTAAAAAAAATACTAAATAAAGAATTTTTGTAAATAATTTCTAAAAGTATAGTGTCTAGGCATTTTTATCATAACTTTCAAATAGTCCAACAATTCTTCTATTATCTCTCCTCAATCTTTTTTTCCAGGTCAGTTGTGTTTCTGAGACATTTCACATTCTCTTCTATTTTTTCATTCTTTTAATTTTGTTTTATTTTTTCTTGATGTCTTATAAGGCCACTAACTGCTAATTTTTAAGAATTTGTTTGCTCTTTGGAGAAGATATGGTCACTGCAGCCTAGTGGAGTCAGCAGTCTCTGCCTCTCCTCCTCCTGACTCACCACTGTTCACTCTCATGGAAAGAATAATTCAGTGAGGAAGCTGCTGACACCTGAAAGTCCCTTGTGGAGCCCAAAGTGGCCACACCCTCACCAGCCGCAAAGTGAAATCACTCACGAAAGTTCGTGCTGACCTAATTAGAGTAGCCAAAGGAAAGAACTTGAAAGAGAAGGGACCTGTTAGCATGCCCACAAAGAAACTTTGAATCACAACTTAGAAAAACTCCTTGGAGGTGAAGGTTCAAAGACTTGGCATCAGTTCCAGATGAGAATCCATAAACACCTTATTGATTTGCAGTCCTTCTGAAATTGTTAAACAGATCACTTCTATCAGCAGTGAACCAGGTGTAGGAGTGGAAGTCACCATTGCAGATGCTTAACCAATCATCTTTTTTAAAAAACTGATTGCAACTATAAAAAAAAAAAGAATTTGTTTTCTTCTGTGTGTTTTTGTATTGATTTTTCCTTTCTGGTTGATTCTCCATAATTTTCTTGATTTTCTTGCATTACTTTTATTTCTTTCCCCATTTTTTCCTCTACCTCCCTATTTGATTCCTAAAGTTCTTCCAAGCACTCTTTTGGAATTTGTGACCATTTTACATTTTTCTTTGAAACTTTACAAATAGCTCTTTTGACTTCATTATCTTCTGAGTTTGAACTCTGATCTTCTCTATCACCATAGTAGCTTTCTATGGTTAGGTCCTTTCTCTGTTGTTTGCTCATTTTTTGTGGCCTATGTCTTGGTTGTTATCTTTATGTTACAGTCAGACTCTGCTCCAACTGTGTGGTAGATAATGGCTCAGGCTTCAAGTTTTTCATGCTATTGTTTTCTCTGTCTGGGAGTGTTTGACTTTTTGGTTCTTCCAGTGTTCTATAATCTAAGACCAGGTGTGGTCACTGCTCCTCTGACTCATGCTTTGGTCTATAAGTGACCTCAGGCACTCCTCTCCACCACTGGGTTGCAACCAGAGCCCCCAGCACCACTGTTACCACAAATGCTCTTGTTCCCTGTGGTCCCTCAAGTGGTTGCAAACTTCAGCTCATTTCTTTGCCCTGGAACCAAAACAAGTGACTCTCTTCTCCTTAGAGTGACTATAACCAGGAGGGCTCCACCTACTTCTGCCACAGTCTCACTGGTATATGATCACTCCTCCTCTCCTACAGCCACAGCCTAGGATCATATCTGATCAACACTCCTGGGCCCCAAGTTCAGAGACAGTGGAGGGTCCCCATTCCCCACACAGTCAACCCCTTGATCAGCTTCCTAACCCCCACACCATGGCTGGGGTGAAAGTTGCTGAAGCTAAAGCTGCTGGCATACAGCTGCCCCCTCACCCCCACCCCAGGGCTCATGGTTTGTTGACTTGGAGGTATCCGCCTGGCAGTATCTACACTTTCCTCCAACCAGACCAACACAGCAAGAGGAAGCTAGATCTTTCCTAACATCCTCCCAAGTTGTCTTAGGCTGGACAATTGCTCTTTTAATTATTTCTGCCACTTTAAAATTCACTTTGAGGTGTTATTTTAAGGGAATTTGGGAGAGCCAGATAATTTCCTACCTTATTCTGACATCTTCCCACAATTCCCTCCCCAGATGTTCTTCCTAGCTTCTAACAATCTATGATTCAATAGTTTGATAGAGACATTTGGGACCCCAGTAGGCATGACAAAGTGAATATCCTCCACTTTATCCTAATTGATATTCTTAATGTATGAGTCTGATCATATCATTCCTCTCCCCAAAAAGCTTTAGGGGCTCCCTATTGTCTCTAGAATAAAATACAAATTCTTCTCTTTGAAATTTTAAGCCTTTCACAATTTGACTCCAACCTATCTTTCTAGATTTATTTCATATTACTCTCCCTTGTACACTCTATATTCCATCCAAATGTGCGTAACTGTTATTCCCCATACATGTTATTCTATCTCTTGTTTCTATCTTTGCATAAGCCATCCCTTTTGCCTGCCTGAAGCACTGTTTTCATTATCTTTGTAACCCCAGTTCCTAGCTCCATACCAAAGTGAGTTCTTAATAGATGCTTGAGAAGTAAACAAGCCTAGAGTGGGAATGAACACTAAAAAAATGTCAAGGAGAAAGACCAACTCCACAGGCAGCAGTCAGTCTCCTCCTTATTACTACCCATGTGGATTGAATAGTTTTTACCTAATTATATGTTAGGTACCCATATTTTCTTTCTACTAATATCTCTACTATCCTCACTCTCCAGCCATGTATCTCAGCATTAGTTCTAGTTGTTTTTAGTTCATTTTTAAAAAGCAACATCATTGCTCAAGTATTTTTACTAATAGCTAGGGCAAGAGGACAAAAGGAAGATTAAAGACTGTTGAGAAAGGCACTGAATTATACCCAGAGCATTTATTTGTATAAAATTTGTTTTTGAGACTCATCTTCAAATAGAGTATATAACAAATGCTTATTATAAAGCAGTTTTTTTATAAAAAGAAAATTCATGTTTATAAATGTTTAAGTTAACTTGAGAAGAAAATTTCGGCTAAACAAATAACCCAGTAAGGGAAGCTGGAAAGGCATGGAGGAAGGAAAAGGAAATCTGAATGGGGAAGAAGGTTGATAAAGAGATGACAAAATCTAGAGAATGAGTCAATCCAGGAAAGCACTTATGCCTAAGTCAAGTCGCAACTCAACCTGTCCCACTTGTGTAGTGATCATATATTCTCCTGGGAAGAGTATCAAGGCAACTATGGGGTTTTTTTGTGTTCTATGTGTGTGTGTTTCTGCCTTGTGCATGTTACCTGCAGTCTGGAAGTTAGTACATGTTTACCTAAGAGAATGGGCTATGATAACATGTTGTCACACACGATGGTTATCAAGCCACTCAGCATCCTAAGAACACAATAGTGTCAGTAGCCATAAATCCTACTAGTTGGCCTTATCAGCACTGAGCTAATCATCCACAGACAAGCTGAAAATCAATTGCAGTATCACAATTTGGCTGCCAAAAAGTCAATGACATTTCTGTTAATGATGGGCTCTAATTATGAAAAGGGGGTTCATTTCACATATCAATGGAGAATGGCCTATTGAGTGTGATACATCAAGCCAACCTCCAGGAACATAACAGACATCACCCATCTTTGACTGACAGGATGAAGAGAAAAACTAGAAGAGACATATACTCAGAGTCCTTACGTGCTTAAGAGAGATGTAGCAGATAAATACCAAGTAGGAAGTGTTTTTGTCACCTAAAATGCCATCTGCTGTCACAAAGATATCCCCCCACTACACAATCTTCCCTGATGATAAGATTGAGATCAGTCACAGTAGATCATTTATCTAATCAATAAGCATTTACTAAGCAGCTACACTTTGGGCCATTGGGTATACAAAGACAAGAAGCAAATCAGCTCTTTGCCTCAAGGATCATACATTATGCAGGGGGACACAGTACACACTATGATCCAGAGGCAATGATCTACTTGTTTCTCATACATGGTATTTTGTCTCCCACCTCTGTAGCTTTGTACTGGCTGGTCCCCATGCCTTCAATGCCCTGCTTCCTCACCTCTGACTCATAGTTTCCCTGACTTCCTTCAAGACTCAAGTTAAATCCCACTTTCTATAGAAGGCCTTTCCTGATCTCCCAGCCACCTACCCAAACAATTAGTGTCTTCCTCTCTCAAACTACTTCCCACCTAATCTATGTTTTATATGTACCTCATTATTTTCATATTTTTCCTGCCCATGAGAATGTGAGCTCCTTGAGAGAAGGGACTTTTTTTTTACCTTTTTTTGCATCAGTAATTGGCATATAGTAAATGCTTAGTAGTATACTGACTGATTCTAAAAGAAATCAGAAATATAACCTTACCTTTCAGCTTCATTATAATTTCATGACTTCTTAAATGGAATTTTGTATACCTGTCCCATATATTCTTGATCTGGAGCAAAACAGGAGGTAACTGTGGACCATGTGACACTCCCAAAAAAATATATATATATATATACATGTCAGGGTCATGAATCTTTGCTATTTACACCAGGCCTGCCATGTACTCCTCTAAGCCAATCCCAAATTTACTGAAAGAACTAGATGAGGCCCTAGAAAAAGATGAGAAAGAAATCTGCTTATTGAGGGTCCAGGGAAAAGAAAGAAGTAGTCAGTGTTCTAACAAGGCTATAGAGCGTCTCAACAGCTAGGACTAGGAAAGGTAGAATGTTGGACTCCAGAGAAAACAATGAAAGAACATATACATACAATAGCCATTTAAACCCTCTGCCTCATGCCCCACTTTCTATGATTTCTGTAGAAGCTTCAGAGAAGTCATAGAGGACAAATTGTATGGCCTGTCACAGCCATACCAAACTGGAATAATGGGAGGCACAAAGGAAAAGGAAAGTAAGTGTGAGAACCCATCCAAGCCCCAGAATGGGATCATACCACCTAGACACTAAAGAACTCATCCTAACTTGGCCGGGATTTGGTCAAGTGGAGTGAGTGGAATATACTACAAATAGCCCCCTGAGGAAACCCTTTATATAGGAAGCAGGACTGTGGGACCCAAGCAAAGGGCAGGAAAGTTTCCAAAGCCTGCAGGCATTCTGACCCCAGACAATGAAAGAGCTGAGAAGGAACTATAACGATACTACCCATTCTCTCCAGTTGCTGGGGAAAAGAAGAAACAGGAGGAAGTCAGAGGAATGCAGGCAAACTAAGGATATTAATAGTGATCATTATGACCAGATGGTCTCATAATACTAGCCAGAAATGTGTGTCAGTGGCAGCAGAGTGACAAAGCACCAACAGAGAAGTCAGTGAAAGATCAATGAAGTGGAAAGGTAGATGAGCAAAGATTGGAGGAGAGGTTGACAAAAGGGTAAAGAGATGCAAATGATCACAGAAAGGAGGAAATATTGAGTACTTTTCCTTTGCTCTGCTTAGAGGCTGTAGAGGTCTGGAGAAGGGAGGCTTCGACCCACCAGAAAAAAGAGGTGAATCTTTTGACTCTCTACTGAATCTTTCACCTTTGTGAGGGCCCTACATAGGGCACTATTATAAGCTGTGAGTTTTTTAGGGGTACCTGAGGGGAGACAGTGGCCCGCTGTATATGGAAGGAATGGTCTCCAGACCACTATGGATTCAGGTGTGAATACTTATCATACCCTTATTTCATAAATAAAATCTACTCTAGGTTTTGAAACCTTATGAGTCTGAGTGAATAAGAGATCATGGCCATGTACTGACCACTGACATTCCTACACTCCACCTATATGGGGAAAAATAAGTCAGAATTTTGGATGTTAAAGTGCTCCTGTGTCCTGCATGTCAAGAATTAGAATAATTCTGACATTAGAATACAGAACAGCATACAATCTCCTGACTACCTTCCCTGGAAGTCTTCCAGCCAGATCCACACACAACAAAGGAGAGAAGAGGAAAAATCCCAGTCTACCACAGACATTACAAGTTTCTTATATGCTTACCTGCCTTTTCATTTCCCCATGTTCCAATGTACAAAAGAGAGGCTTATAAAACTGATAAAAATAGGGGGGGCGGAGCCAAGATGGCGGAGTAGAAACAGCTCGTCCAAGCCTGCCCCCAGATTCCCCCCAAACTATGTAAAAGGGGACTCTGAACAACTTCTGGAGCCCCAGCACCCACAGAACAACACAGAGAAGCTAACCTCCCACTGAGGACAGCCCAGCAGCCCTGCAGGAAGGACCAGCGCAGCAGTCTGGGACCTGGCAGCACACAGAGCGCAGGAGCCAAGCCGAGCCCAGGTCCGCGTGAGCTGAAGTTTTAGCCCCAGGGTGGCAGGGCCAGCAGCCGGCTGGAGGAACCCCAGAACACCAGGAGCTGTGGTGACTCCAGAATTATCAACATAGATTTGCCTAGGACAAAGTAAGAGGTTAGTGTCCTATGGACTTTGGGACCCATATTTAGGGAATGTGTCGGCTCCCTCCCCTGGGGGCTAGAAGCTGCTGAGGAAACTCGCCATTTTGTAGTTTTCAGAGGCAGCTCCAGCTCCCGGCCTGCAAATCGTAGGGAGATCCAGCGATCAGTCTTGGGGGGTAATCACTCTTGCTTTAACCTCCCTGGATCTGGATTGTGATCTAGGGTGGAAGTCGTGGGTGGGTTTACAGCTTGCCAGAAACGGAAGTTGCCCCCCCACACGTTCGGGACGAAAAAACTGATAAAAATATCTCCACCTCCCCTAAACTAAATATGAATGAGCCCAAGACATTCAATACCAATGATCCTCCTACTTCCTCAAACCTTTTGTTAATAGGCACTTGAAAATGAACTCTGGAAGTATTAAGAAACGTCCTTCTATTCTCTCTTTATACCTCCTGTCCAAAACAAATCCTCCAAGTATATGGAAGTGATGTCTACGGGTACAGTGAGGGGAATCAAACATACTGAATGATAAGTTTCTGATAACTTTTCAGTATTTTAGGCATTAACTGGGACTAGACCAAATTCTTAGAGTGTATCTTATTTTCATGCTTAAATAAAAATCACCAAATATTTAGTAAGGATTTACTCTATGCCCAGTACTAAGAAAGGTGGAAGATATGAAAGCAGAAAACCCCATCTCTGATTTCAGGGGCTCTCTCTGGCACATACCTCCCTTCCTCACCCTGCAGGTTCTGTTCCTTTCCCCTCCATGACTGCCCGTGCATATCACCTAAGCAAATGTGTTAAAGGAATAAGACCATGAATTAGCCCATGTCTTATGTCCCTCCATACCCCCTAAGAATGCCAGGCTTGAAGGTTATACTCTACATTGAGTGGAATCCTACCTTCAAGTGGCCCAATCAAGGAGCTATAAGAATAAAGTTCTCTCTGTGGCATACATTCATCATTGTCTTTTGGCGGGATTGCACTTACCACTTGGAGAATATTAAGTTAACAGAGGAACACATTAAGTGGTGGTGTAAATTAAAAGCCAAATCATTCTATAATCAAATAGTCATTACTCTAAAAGGAATTACTCACTGGGAACACTTTTATCAGTATTTATTGCCCTATTATATTATAATGGAGTATTTAATAAAAAAAATACATTTTATTGATTGAATTTAACATTTAATTCAGGCTCACTAGACAAAGGCAGAAGTCTTGAGTATATTTTTCATCCATTATAGTGGGTTGTTTTTTTTTTTTTTACTCTTCAAACATTAGGGGCAGTAAAGGGGCTAGTTACCTAGTTACTAGTCACTACCATACTGACCTCACCTACTAAAAGCAGTATTTGTGAGGAAAAGTGAGGAAACTACTGTCCCTCAAATTTACTAGCTGTGTGACTATAGGCAAATCACTTAAACTCTCAGTTTCCCCATCTACAAAATCAAGATAACAATAACTTGTAATATTGTTACTGAGGCTCAAATGACATACTATATGACAAGGTGCTTTACAAATTGGAAAGTGCTATATAAATATCAATTATATAAAACAAGTGGCACCAAATATGTTTGGAGCAAGTTGTTATGAAATATTCCTTTAAGTCAATTTTAAGACAAATTCCATTTTTTGGTGAGACATCTCGGGGAGAGAATCCATGAAGACGTTGCTGGAGAGGCCACCACTTTAGTTGAGTGGAAGGGACCAGAAAGCTGGGGAAACTGAACCAAGAAGAGAAGTGGGGAAGAGGATGGAGGAAGCCTATTGTAATTTTCCAATTTATTCATTCCTTGATTCTTGCTGAGTTCATTTTTTTTCTACTTGTTCAAAGTCCTCATACCCTGGCACCCTTAGGAAAACCTCTAACCTTAATTATAACATTGGATTTCCTCACATCTTAAGAAAATATCACTGACTTGCCCTAAATTTAATGAAATACTAAAATTTTCATCTCTGGTAGAGTAAGAGAGAATCACAGGTTTCCTGTGATTATCACTGCAAAAAGAAAGTGTTCAGCAAAAAGTGAAGACAGAGAAAATGGAAAAAGAGAAAGCAGAGAAAGGAAAGAAAACAAAGGAAATAGAGTAAAGTGGGAAGAAGACAGAGGGAAAAAAGAGAAAGAACTGAAAAGGAAGGCAAGAAAAAGAGGAGAAATCAGAGAAACCAAGAGAAAGGAATAAATGAGAAAAAGAGAATAAAAATAAGGAAAGAAGAGAAAATAGAGGAAAGAAAGAAAAAGAAGGGAAAGGTAGACAAATAAAGAAAAAGATCTAAGACTAAAGAAAACTTTAATAAAAATCACAACTTGCCCAGAACAAAATGGACATATGTCATGGAACATTATATCTATTCCCAGTGCTAATCCTCAGAGACAGGGCCAAGCAATACAAACATTTTGAATTTTTCTCTTCCCTTGCTCCTTGAACTAAGTCCTTTATTCACTGTCCATAAGGCCTGACTCCCTCGTGGTATTAGTCATTTTATACATTAAAATTAAAATTTGTAAATCAGTTCATGTTTAAATGACTTCCACTAAACAACCGAAAGCCTAGATCATATAATCAAAGCTCCTAGTTTAGGTACTCCAAAGCCCCATTTACTTTTGGCCATGATTTGGGCTACACAAATATATCACCCTGTTCGTGCATTCCTGCCATAATGGAAAGTAGCAACCAGCATTGGACAGTTCCTGAATGTCTATATCGGAAGTAAGACTGGGTGTAAAATGTTAAAGAGAAAGCAAACCTTATACCATACCAACCCCTTTCTAAGAGGGCTCTTCTCCTTCTTAACTTAGAAATGCTCTCCTCTCCAGAGAGGCTCTGATCTCAAATATCAAAACATCAGAAGCATTTTCCTTTGAAGATTCATATCTCTTTATAGAAGGAAGTGCCTGGTCACCTAAGAGGGATCATGTATCAGTTAAAAAAAATAAGGAAAAGATGTCTCTGAAATCATATTCTGTTGGGAAACACTCTAATAGGACTTGGTGCTCCACCAGGTGCTCAGATTTATTCACTTATCTCATGCTCACTTGCCACAACCAGGAAGGCAGAGGATGTGCTCTAATCCAACACTCAAATACATGGAAATTACTGTTGAATCATCAAACTATAGAATATTAGATTTAGAAATGATCTTAAAGATCAACTAGTGTTATTATTATCCCCATTTTATACAAAAAAAAACTGAGGTTGAGAAGAGTAATTTATATAAGATTATTAAGATCAAAGAGTTATTAAGTCTGAGGCTGACTCTGAACTCAGATCTTCCTGACTTCAAATTGAGAATTCTATCCTCTGCACAACCTAGTTGCCTCAGTAAGAAGACCAGTTTGGCTAGATGATAATCAATCAACTGTATTTCAGGAAAATCACTTTAGTGGATGAATGGAGTGGGGATAAACTTGAGGCAGGCAGACCTACCAACAGGCTATTGCAATAATTCAGGCATTGGGTGATAAGGTCCTGCATCAAAGTGATGGTAATGTCAGAGGAAAGAAGGGAATATAGTAGAGAGATATTAGAATGGTGAAATTAACAAGTCTTAGCAACAGATTGGATATGATCATGAAAGATAATGAGAGTATAGGCTGACTCTTAGGTTTTAAGCCTGAAAGACTGGGAAGATGGTGATGCCCTCTACAGTTATAAGGAAGGTAGAGGAGAGGGAGGGTTTAGGTCTTAAACTTTAGAAGTAAAGATAATGAGTTCCATTTTGTACATGTTAAGTTTAAGATGTCTACTGAACATCCATTTAGAGATGTCTGAAAGGTAGTTGGAGATGAGAGATTGGAAGTCAGTAGAGTTTCAGGCAGGATAATTAAATTTGAGAATTGAAAGGGAGAAAATGGTAATTAAATTCATGGGAATTGATGAGATCACCAAGTGAAGTAGCATAGAGGGAGAAGAGAAGAGAGAACATAACAGAATATAGAAAAGAGAAAATCAAGAATGAAAACAAGATCAATAGTGTCAAAGGCTGCAGAGAGATCAAGGAGAATGAGAACTGAAAGAAAATCACTGAATTTGGCCACTAAATTATCATTGGTAATTTTGGAAAGAGTAATTTCAGTGGAATGATAAAACCAGAAGCTGAATTGTAAGAGGTTAAGAGACTAAGAAGAAAGAAAATGGAAGTACCTATTGTAGATAGCTTTTTCAAGGAGTTTTGCCACAAAGGGCAAAAGAGATACAGGATGATAGTGGGAATGGACGAATCAAGTGAGGGCTTTTTGAGAATGAAGGAGTTGTGGGCATATTTGTAGGTAGTGGGGAATGAGCCACCAGACAGGGAGAGATTGCTGAGGGTGACATAGGGAGTAATCTGTGGGTGAGACAAGAAGGAATGAGATCAGTTGAGCAAGTAGAGGGGTTAGCTGTGGTAAGGAACAAAGCTACCTCATCATGTGAGATAGAAACGAAGGTGATAGTGGCAGAAGGTATATGAATAATAAGAGATCAGGAAGAGGGAGAAAGAAAGCGTTCATAGCAAATGGTCTCAATTTTTTCTGTAGAAAATGAGATAAATATGTTAGCTGAGAGGATGGGAGAAAGGGAGCCATGGAAGGGTAGGAAAGAGATGAAAAGATTTGGAAGAGACACTGTAGAGAGTGTGATCATGAGTTTATGAGGCTGTATAGAAGGATTGCCTACCAGCAGTGAGGGCCCAGTTGAGGTTAGGTAACAAAAATTTATAGTGTACCCAGTTAGAATTGTTGCTTCTTTCTGCACCATGTATGTAGGAGCTAAGGTGGTTGATGTGGGGGGGGGGGGAGGGCGATCCAAGGGTGAAGCTTGGCAGGATCTAACTGGCAAAATGATAAAGGAGCTAAAGAATCAAGTGACTCAGAGGACACTGTAGAGTTGAAATGATTTCACCAAAGGGTCAAGATGGGAAAAAAAAGGAAGAGAATGGCAAGCTCAAGGATGGTGACCTGGGAATGAATTAAGGAGATGTGGATTTGGGGGTCATGGTGTAGACAAAGAATTACCTAAGGGAAAGTAGAGGGAGAAATGAAAAGCCAATAGATTATAGTCAGATACGGGAATTTCAGAATTCTTGAATGTAAAGATGGTACATTTGTGAAGGATGACAAGATCAAGGAATGACCCCACTATAGTGAGAAGACTGAGGAACTGATGGTTAGGGTGTTGGAAGGAGAGTCGATATGCATGTTGAAGTTCTTAAATATGAAGGCACAAGAGTTGGGGGTAGAGGGAGAGAAAAATTTTGAGTCATGCACCAAAATTGTTGAAAAAGGGAAAGGAGTAGCATGGAGGTCTACAGAAAATAGCTACCAGAAGTTTGATTAGGTGGTAGACATGAATTGTATAAACATCAAAGGAGAAAAGGTTATTGAGTAATGGAGATAGGAGGAGAACCTGGAAGTGGCATTAGGAAACAAGGAGTATTACAACTCCCCCACCTCACCAGTGAAATAAGAGGAATGAGTGAAGGTACAGCTTGTACTGGGAAGGGTGGCCAAGGAGGCAGGAAGTGGGAAAGGAAAAGATTTAGGATGAAAGGAAGAGTATTGCCCTATTCCAGAGGGCACAATGGAAGGTGCTGCAACAACAATACAGTATTCATAATGTCTACGGTGACTATAGATATGCTGATATGGCTATTAATCACAAAATGTAACAGGCTCTTACATGGGGGTCATATCTAGAACATTTATTCAAATACCAGAAAACTGAGTCTGAAAACCAGAAAGTCAAAGCTATCATAGTAGCCATGGAGTTAGCACACATAGTTAATGAAGTAAACACCCACATTCTCAAGTCTTCAATACAAAACAGGCTACCTCAGGCAAAGATCCTCCTCTCCTCACTCATGGTAACTGCTCAGCCTCCACATAGCTTGCTCCCAGCAGCTATGGCCCCCTGCAGTTCCCATCACCAGCAATCCTCAGCAGGGGTCCTTAGCAGAAGTTCTGGCATTGTGCTCTGTCCACTGGCATTGCCACCTCTTCCAGTCACCACGATGGCGCTAGCCTGGCTCTTACTCGGCTCTGGCTCCCTCCTGCCCCATCCCCTCCTGCTACATCAGTGAGTTCAAAGGGCATGGAAGATCTTCAAATTTCATTACCATTACAGGTGTAGGTAGTGTTTGGTTGGAACTTTAGAATGAAAAGGTTGAGGGGGATGGAAATAAGGAATTGGATGGTGGGAGATGGGGAAAGTGATTTGAATGAAGCCCTATAGGGTTCAGAATCACTGGGATGTATAGAGCATGACAAGATATGAAAATGTTTACCACTAAGTGGAAGATATCACTTCTCAGAGGAAGCTGGTGATCAGACTGGAGAGGTATACAATATGAGATGGGAGGCACATGGTCAGAGGATCAGATGGAAGGTCCTGATTCCCTGTTCTCCTTCACTCCAAAGGATAAAGATTAGGCAGGAAAAGGCACATCAGGAGATAGAGAACGCATGTCAGGGGAAAGAGGTCTCATTCCCCACCAACTTTAGTTTTTCTCTTCCCTCAAAGGAAAGGTATGGCAAAGATCTCAAGTCAAAAGGAAGTTTGCTTCTCTTTACATAAGGACATATTCCAGTTGGGAGATCTGGTAGGCAGCAGGAGGTGGAAGTTGCCTTGTACTGGCACAGATGGAAGTCGCTGCTTTGGGGAAGAGAGAAGATGCCCAGCCTGGCCCCTTGCTGTCTTCCTTCAGGGGACACATTGAGCCCAGCAGGGGATGGAAAGCGCAAAGTGTAGTGAAGTCAGAGGAATATTTGACTCCTCTTCTTACCTGAGAAGACTGAAAATAAGATAGAGCATGATAAGAGAAGGAATATTTAATAGGTCTTGAAATGTAGTTTGGAGTCAGATTGTGAACAGTTTTAAATGCTAAATAGAGTTTGTTTCTATTTACACATCCTGACCAGTGAAAATGTGGAAAAGAAAAGGATAAAAGGCAGTCATGTCTACACAACCTCCTTGTCAGCAACATTCAATTCACATAGTTGTATATTCACTGGAACCTCTTTCCATCACAGATAATTGGGATTAATGATCCTGTAGTGCATAGGTACCCAAATTCGTTTGGCTTCTTTCAAAAAGAATTACTTAACATCCCCTGGGAATCTACTTTCCTTAACCCTTTATCAGGTTTTTTGGGGAAATTTGCATGATTTCAAAAAAAAAATTTAAAAATTTAAATATCTTAAATTTAATAATTCATTGTAAATCTGTGGGGTTTTTCCTGCATTGAAATTTTGATGATGCAATATTGCATTATGTAACTGTATAGTATCATATTGTAAACAAACCAATCCATGAACATATTCCTACAATACCAGCAACACACGACAAGCTCACCTGCCAACACTTGCTTATTAAGGCCTGTTGGCAGACTTTACCACTGATCATTTATAATTTGCATTGTGTGTGCTTATTTGGAAAAGAATGTAATAACTATGACTTTAACTCAACAAATTTAACTTTAACACAACAAATGAAACATGTATGAACTTTTTTTCAAAATTTTCTTCTCTTACCACTTCCTTATTTTTATTCATCACCCCCTAATTGCACCTGAGGCTACTACCACCACCCCCTCATCATTCCAACACCTCTGAGGGGGCTTGCCCACTTTGGGAACCTGTGCATGTGCCTTCAAAACCACTTAAGACATTTTCAATAAAGTTTTAATGTTAAGTGTATTTGATTTTATTCTCACTTTTGAAAATTAGGCATGCATGGTATACCCAGAAGCACATGGTAGTAAGGTAAGCTATGCCTTGTTAATGTTAGCCTAATAAATATGTTACTCTCTCAATTAAGAGTCATAACACAGTTACAATTTACATCCCTCTAGAGCAAGCATTCTTAACAATTTTTTTGTCACAGACTCCTTTAGCAAAAACCTATAGACTCCTCAAAAATAATATTCTTAAATAATTGAAGAAATACTAGTTTCAGTTCAAGATTTGTGAAAATAAAGATGTAAATTTCTTCTCATTCAAGTTCACAGACCATCTAAAATATATCCGGTACCCATTCAGGGTATGTGGAGTCTAGTCTTAACTTCTTCTCTGGGAAGTAAGAAATCATAGAATTATGGAATTTAGAGATAGGAGGAACCTCAGAAATCATCTAGATCTAGGACAACCTGCCTACTTAATAGATGAAGAAAAAAGGCCAAGAAAGAGAAATAGTCTTGCTCAAGGAGACATAGGGCAAGGCTATTTCTCTTTCTTGGCCTTTTTTTCTAGGGAGTACATAGAGCCAAAATCTAACACAGGTCCTTTAATTCTATCTAATGCTCTGTGGTGGGGTGATGCAAATAGTGGGAATTTCTGTCTCTGTGATGGACAAATAAGGAAGATATTTTGGGTAGAGGATTCTACTCAGAGCCCTTCAAATAAAACTGTGTGGTAGGCCATCTACTCTACCTGAATGTAGTTGTAGCCCTGCTAATCTACCACAGCTGGTAACCCCTTGGATAACAGGGAATATTTATTCTCTATTCCATTATGTTCATTTGAGAACCTAGACAAATCCTTATACTAAGCTCTCCAAGGTTCTCTTACACTAAATATCTCCAAGATTTAATGATGGCATGCAAACAAATTTAGTGGACAAGCTCATATAATGACAGAAGATGACGTGCACATTGGTTTCCCTTCCACTAAGCGGATCCCCATCCTTGCCTAGCACAGGATAATGAAACTGTACACATAACTGCTTCCAGAAGGGTAACTTTATCACCCCAGCAGCCCAACCCCCAGATAGCCACTGATGTGAGGACCATACGATTTTTTTTTTTCATTGAAGTAGTTAAAGGAAGCTAAAGGGCTTTTTTTGGTTTTGGTTTGTTTTTGCATTGGTTTTTTTGGTGGGGATGGGGGGGGTTGTTTGTTTGCTTGTAAACATACTAATCCATATGGAATAAGAAACCTTACTAATGAGATCAGATAAGACTAAAAACGGGATTGGCTGAATTACTTCCAAGTCAGGACTTGCACTCATGTGTGGACTCGGAATCAGGAAGACCTGGAAATCCTACCCCAGACCCTCACTGTGTGACCCTAGGCAAGCCACTTAATCACTATGTGCCTCAGTTTCCTCATCTGTAAAAATAAGAGGGTTGGAGTGGATGCATCAAAGTTCTCTTCTGACTCTACCCCTACGATCCTTTGATCAACCCCACTCTACTCTCGTGCTGAAGCTGTGAAGGCACAAACACGAAGACTCTCTTCAAGTGTGTTGTCTTGATCCTATACGATCTTACACAAACAACCATAAACCAGGTGAACCTAAAATCTCAAAATAAAGTCCTAAAAATAAGTTGGAGGCTTTGGTGAACAACTGTCTTTGATGCATTCCACTAGAAATTTCTGCCAAGAACAAGAGTCCAAAACTTTTGTCTGAACGGAACAGCAATGTCTTGCCTCCGTGCATCACAATCCTCAGTTTCTGGCACTGACTAGTAGAACTGTCTACACTGCCTGCTGACAGGTAGTAATGTCATTCCAGAAGAAGAGATGTTTCCAGTAAATTATCTCCTATATCAAGCCTCACAGTGAGGGGATTAGGGCTTGTGGGTGCTGACTGAATGGATGGAATGACAGAGTAATGGTTTTCATCCTCAGATTTCTTTTCAGGCCTAGTCACTTAGTACCTTTGGTTTGTTTTCATGGATTTGCCAAGGTTCCCTTATCCTTTCGTGAGCATCCTAGAAGCAGCTGGTACATTATGAGAGTGAAGACCTTTCTCCTCCAGCTTCCCTACAAGGCTACATGATGTTAGCAGCAGTACTGTGGAGGAAATACAACATGCTAGTTTTTAATCCCTGCATCATGTCCTTCCCAGATGGCATTAAACTTCATCTAAAGAAGCACTGTCCAGACAAGTGGATAGAGTTTCAGGTCTAGACCCATGGTTTCATGGGTGTCGAAAATGCCCTCTAAGCATAAAGAGAAGCAATTGTTTCTTCATTTTATGATTTTAGAGTTGCCTGGGTCGCTGCAATGTTAAGCTTGTCAGTCAAGAGACATTTATTTAGCACTTACAATGTTCCAGGCACTATGCTAAGCCCTGGAGATATAAATACAATGTTCAATGACTTTGTCCAGGGTCACACCATCAGTTATGTAGCATAGGCAGTCTTGAACCCAGATTTTTCCTGACACCAAGGCTGGCCTACAGTCAGCTGTCTCACACTGCCTCATAATGTACAACATTATAATGGGCTAACTAAGGTCTGAGAGGAAAAGCTATTATAGGTAACAAGAGGTTTCCTGGAGAAAGGAACTTTAAATAGAATTTAAATTGAGGTTTCATATGATCATAGATTAGCAAGTTGGAGCCAGTCAAGTCCTTCAAGGCCATCTGGTAGAGTGCCCTCATCATTTCATTTTACAGATGAGGATCTGGGGCTTGGAAGAAGGTGAACTTGCTTCAAGTCACCCAGGTAATAATATATGTTTTAAGTTGAATTTGAACCTGGGTCCCAGATTCCACAGCCAGCACTCTGTTGAACAGGAGAAGAAGGGAGAGCCTATAGTACAGAATGGGATGGTATAACACGTTTGGGAGTTTGAGGGTCAAATACAATAGCCAGTGTTGGCTGCAGATACATGATGTTAAAATATAGCACCCTCTTTTCTGTTAAAAAAAAATAAGAGCAAAAAGATACATGGGCTATTGAGGCAGCTAGGTGATATACTTGCTTGGTAGAACACAAGATCTGATGGCAGAAAGACCTGGGTTCAGATTCTGCCTCAGAAACTTCCTAGCCAAGACTTCTGGGAGCCAAGATGGCAGAGTAAGTAGTAAATCGCTATAATTCTTCTATATTCACCCCACACACAACCACAAAATACTGACCCCCCCCCCAAACAAATCCTGGAACAACAGAACCAGCAAAAAGATGGAGTGAAACAATCTTTTAGCCCAAGTTTTGAGAGGTCTGTCTCACTTGGGTTAAAGGGGAACACAAAGGGGCATGGGAAGCATCCCAGCAAGCCCTGCCTCAGTAAACCTGCAGGATATCCTGAGTCCCAGTGCAGTAGAACAGGAGAGCCAGCACCAGGACCCTGCTCCCCCTCCCCACCACACACATACACATATGCCTCAGCATAGCCAGGGGAATGGGCAGGCTCCAGTTCTGAGAACCACCATGTGCTTCAGCATAGCCCTGAGCAAACAGGCAGGAGCCAGATCTCCACAGGCTTCAGTGTAAGCCCAGGGAAACACAGAAACACCCCACCTCTCTCAGCATGCACCAGACAAAAGGGTCCCCTGTGGACTTCAGGGCAACATCAGTGCAGCACCAGGTAAATAGCCAGGGCCTGCAGCCCCTGGCACAAGAAGCCTGAGACAGTGCCCCTTCATATATTCCTAAGAAAGAGTAAAAAAGAAGAGATACCCTTCTGATTACTCCTAGAATTATTAGGCCCTGCTATCTTTGAGCTTGAATTTTAAATTCCAGGCTATGCCTTCTTTCTCCTACAAGAAAATTTATATATTTTCAATTATTCATTAAATAGTAGTTGCACCAAAATGCATATCATCAACAAACACTTTGCATCTCCTTTCTGTTTTTAACTTTTTTATAGTCCAAAGGCCTTAGTTCAAATCCAAATTCTTCCACTAGCTAGCTGTATGACTTTGGGTGAGTAATTTCCTCCCCTAAAGATTTCAATTTTTTCATCTTGAAATATGGGAATTGGACCAGACAACTCAAAGGTCCCTACCAATTCTATAATCCTAAAATATCATTCTGATGCTCAAAGAAACTCAATAAGGTAGGTATGGAGAACACTCTAAGCCCAAATCAACAAATAAAGAAACTGAGACTTGCAAAGGTTAAGCATACAGGGTAGCTGGAATTAGGATACCATTCTCCATCATACATCGCTAGCTCAGGTAAGGCTACTTACTCACAAGCTACCACCGTTGTTATAGACTAGAGCTGCAGTCACTCAAAGAAGAAAACAGAAATCAAACTTCAGCCATAATTTGATCTACCAGAAGTGGCAGAATTGGGTACAGCTGGTTAACAAACCCTGGTTCACATCAACCCAACACCCTAGCTGGACTCCCTGTCTTTGATTTAAGAACAACAACAATTCCTAGACCACAGGAAGAGGCCAGCCCAGGTCCAAAAACAACAAAATTAGACCTAATAACATATCAGCAGTATAGTGGGGGTCCATAATTGTTTAGATTCACATGTTATCTCTACTATATCTGTTCAACACTCTGGATTAGTCAGGCCCTTGGCTTTCAAACATACAACTTAGTCATGCCTAAGTAACTCTCCTCCTCTGACAGCAGCACTATTAGTATTCTGTGAGGCTGAAAAAGCTGTCATCAAAGAAATTAAGCCTAAAACAATAACTGCTTTTATCTGCCCCTGTTTCCAAAGACTCGCCCAGAAAGTCAGAAATACCATGTTGGAGAGAAAAAGGAAGCCTCACAAAACAGAGGCAGAGGTGAAATGAAGAAATTGCCCTCCTAATTTGCAATAGTTCCTCCCACCCTTTGCTCACTCATGGCCACCCTGGCTCCAGACAAAAAAGTATATGTTTCAGCATGTCTCCATCCCACCAGTCCCTGAGTTTTCTCACCTCTGGCACCAATTCTTCCTTTCCTCCTGTCTAATAATAATTACAAAGAAAAGTGAGTATCAGTCTGAACTTGGTGAGATGTGTATTTATCTTTATGCCTAGTCAAAAAACAACACACTTGAAAAATGCACAGATTTGCCCCTCTTTGCCTGTGCATCTCAGGTTTAAGCTTCTTGAGAGAAGGAAGGTCTATGTTCATGCTGGTCTGGGCAGCTAGGTGATACAGTAGATAAAAGGCTGGCCTGGAATCCAGAAGACTCATCTTCCTGAGTTCAAATCTGGCCTCACACACTTACTACTTGTGTGACTCTGGGTAAACCCCATTTGCCTCAGGTTCCTCATCTGTAAAATGAGAAGGAAATGGCAAATTGATCCAGTATCTTTGCCTAGAAAACCCTAAGTGGAGTCAAAAAGGGTGAGACATAAGAGAAAAAAAAACACAACTGAACAGCAACAAATGTTGATGCTAACTCTCCATCTTATCAGCCATGTGACCCTGCACCTTGGGCTCTATAAAATAAGGAAATTGCCCTAGATGATCTCTATGGTCCTTTCCTGCTCCAGTGTCATGGTCCTGCCTCTAGCTATGAATCTCTAACTGCCAATATAAGGATTTATACACAGCAAGCACTGAATAAATATATTTGTAGAATGGAATGGAATTGAATCAACAAACAAAATCTGCTTTTTTTTTTTCAAGCAAATCCTGGGTATAAGGAATCAATGCAGAAGTAATGGTATTTGAAGGGAATCATTTGTTTTTGTTTTTAATTCAATAAACATTTATTAAGTGATAGGCAATGGTGGTCAAATGGACAGAGTGCTGGATATGGAGTTGGGAATTTGCTCTTCAGTCATCCAGTCCAATCTCTATGTCCAAATCTATGGACTTTATCCATAGGATTTTCTTGGCAAAGATACTGGAGTGGTTTGCCATTTCCTTCTCCAGCTCATTTGACAGATGATGAAACTGAGGCAAGCAGGGATAAGTGACTTGTCCAGGGTCACATAGCTAGAAAGCATCTGAGGCCAGATTTAAACTCAGGTCTTCCTGACTTCAGGCATGGCACTCTATTCACTGCATCACTTAGATTCCCCACTATTAACATGAACCCTCTTCTCTAGCCAGGTAGCCTACTCACTATTCCTTTATGATTTAAAGGAGTCATTAGTTTAAAAAAAAAAAGAATCATTTAAGCATATTTGGGTCAAGACCTTTATAGTCTCATATTACTCATATTTTCATTAAGGACAGGAGAAGGTGAAGCAAAGGGTTTGTGGTTCTGATATCAAGAGGATTCTGGGAGAAAGGAAATGTTCTGTCAGGGGGAAAAATTAGCTGAAGTGTGATTTTGGTCAATTAGTGTGGAATAGAGGACCTGAAGGCAATGTTTGAGGCTTAATGAGTAAATGCTAATTGTACCTGGAGGAAGCCTTGAGAATTCATTGTTATAGCTGAGCCAGGACTGTGCACTGAGGATAAAAGCACCCAGGCAATTCCAGACCTCCACCCTCTTCCCAGAGTGAAAGCTAATAAATTGCTGTCATTCTAATAAACACTCCACCTTTCCTCTCAAGTGCAGAGCTGGTTTGTCCCTCAGAAAGGAAATAGATGTGTTTCACCCCTGGCTTCACTTCCCCCACCAAGGGAAGGTAACAGAGTTGGTTGTCACTGACTCTGGATTGGAGATTGTACCTGGAATTGATTCCTGAGGGGCACTTGAAACCTTAATAGTCACAAAACAACAAAGTTATGGTATGGTCCAGAGCTAGAACTAGTTAGGCAAGGGTGGCTGCTGCCTAGGATGCAAAGTGTTTGGGGACAGGGAAAAGGAGGTGGGAGGTAAGTAGAGGCAACCCCAAGAATATTGTTTATAAATGTGTATTTTTAATGCCAGGAAATTCTGCTGTCCATGCACATAGCTGTTTTATATCATATGTGTTATGTCAAAGGCTAAGGAGAACAATACAACAACGGTTGTGATTTTGAAAAACAGGGATGTGTACTCTGTCCAAAGGTAAGGATTTGCCACTGTAATGAAGGAGATACAACACAGAACCTAAAGTTGTGGAGAGATTTCTTCTGGAGGACGAAGAGAAGCAGAATGGAATAGTAGATAGAACAGTAGAGTTGAAGTCTGGAAGACCTGTGTTCAAATCCTGCTTCAGGCACTTAACCGGCTATGTGACTCTCAAGTCACTGAAATACTCTGTGCCTTTGTGTCTTCATCTTTAAAATTAAATGGCCTCTAAGGCTCCCTCCCAGCCTCCAGATGTCCCTTTTGGAAGATGATATTGTACTAAATGCATCAAGCCACAGGACCTTGAAGAACTTCTGGAGATCTAAAACCACCCAAAGGAATTTGGCTTGTCCATCCACATAAGAAAGACCAAGAGCATGAAGACTGTTTTCTAAAATTCAACAAACATCTGTCCAACAGTTTTTATATCTGGGACAAACAATACAGATGGACAGTGAGGTGGGATCATAACTAAAAAGGAGGAAAGCGGGCTATGTTACTTTTGGGAAATCTCAAAGCTCTTATGCTGACCCTAGGCATCCTAAAAAGCAAAGACCCATCCTTTCAGTACAAATATTAATATAAAATATTAAGGCAGGGAAACCACTATTTCTAAAGTACTAAAGATGAATGTCACATGGAGGACATTGAGGAAATACATGACAAATGTGAGCAGATTGTGACCCGGGCCTAACAAGGAACTCTGAAGAGGAACAGAAGTTATGGAAAGAATTTTATGACAGGAGGTGATGAGCTTTGCGTGTGGAGAGAACAAAGAATGCCACTGTCAGACTGCTCCAGTGATAGCTTGCAATTTCAGGAGAAAGTGAAAAACCCCACCCTCATGTCTACCCCTGCGCTTTGAACAAGACACCTTGTGGCAAACTTTGGAAGCACATGGACAAAAGTCACACAGGATAATCAGGTACAGATGATTTGTGACCTGAATTTGGTGAAATGAACTTCCCAGTCAATGATATCATGGATCCATTTGAAGGAAATAAGGTAGGAAACATGCATATTTATTAAACCCTTAATATATACCAGGAGCTGTACTGTTTTATTATTTTAGACGAAGTTGTACACATGCCTTGCTTCACCCCTGCTGTACTATAAAGACCACTGGAGGCTAGAGTAGAAGTCTGAAAACCTGAATTGTAGTCTGAGTTTTCTCAATGTCCTATGAAGCCTCACTAAATGTGAGCCTCCCTAAAGTAGAGATAACAATACTCTGAGTAGCTAGGTGGTACAATGGGTAAAGTGCCTGGCCTGGAGTCAGGAAGACTATATTTCATCTCCCTGAGTTTAAATCTGGTCTCAGACAACTCACTAGCTATTGTGACCCTGGGCAAGTCACATAACCCATTTTGACTCAGTTTCCTCATCTGTAAAATGAGCTGAAGAAGTAAATGGCAAACCCTTCCAGAATCTTTGCCAAGAAACCCCAAGAGGGGTCATGAAGAGTCAGACATGACTGAACAACAACAAAACATTTTTAAATGATGCACTTCTTGTGCATCATATTACAAGTAGTTCATGGTTAGAACACTGAGTCTTGAGTTAGGAATACCTAAGATCAAATCTGGCTTCAGATATTTATTAACTGTATAACCCTGGGTAAGTCATTTAACTTCTACTTCAGTTTCCTCAATTTCAAAATAGGAATAATAACAGTACCTACCTCCCAGAGTCATTGTGAAAAACATAGGGGCTAATATTTGTTAAAAGTGCTTAGGACAGTGACTGACATACAGTAGGCATCAAATAAATTCTTATTCCCTTCCCCTCCCACCTTGTGTAACATAAGGTAAGCTTGGGAGGATATATAATGCACTCTACCAGTCAACAATTTCACCAGATCCCCACCCCCTCCATCTGCTATTTGATTCATTACCTTATTAATTCTCATCTTGAGTTCTAAGGCAATTGAAGAATATGTTCTTATATTTCATAATAAATTAATTGAAATATACAATCTGTTATTATTAGTCAGCTAGATCTGAGCTCCACTGATGTTTATAAAATAAACCAAAGGAACATCTTTTCTTGTATTTTATGCACTTTATAGCATTATGTAAATGCAACCTATTACTATCATTATGTACTTTCATCAGTAAATTCAGGTTTATTGATTTCTAACTTAGTGTTCATCAAAAAAGAAAAAAAATTAAATACAGTTTAACTATTCATTGTATATATAGACAGTAATCAAGGAGGTCCCCCTGGACCATTTTATTTATCTATGAGACTAACTGTTGGTATGCAAAGATCATACCCCCTATTTGGGTAATCTGGACAAGGCTGCAGAGTTTCAGTGCACAGTAATGAAGTCAGCATCAAAAGCCCAAATACAAAGGCTCAATAGCCACCATTCAATTCAAGAACAAAAGCAGACTGAAATGGAATTGAGAAGATGGGGGGAGAGGCATTCTATTTAGAAATCTAACAGCCTATAAAAGCAGATTTCTTTTGCTGGCTATGATCATATTCTGTGCTTCAGTGGTTCAATCCAGGAAGCCAATGCCAGCTTGTGACCTTGTTCAGGACCCTGCTAAATTGGCGGCAAGTCCACCCATTTAAAACGTGGGATCTGGGAGCTCCCTGACTATTCATGTTGCTGATTATTTCCCTCAAGTTATTTAGAACATTGCAATGAATGGGCAGATGGGGTTAAGGGAAAGGAGTACCTAAATCTAACCAGGAAAAAGGGAGTGGAAAGAGGGAAGCAGGTGACTGAAGACTACCCTTAGCTGCACCACTGACTTGATGAGTAACTGCCTCTACAACTCCAGACTCCCCATGACCTTCCACACACATGCTGTCATCATCATCATTACAAAAACCACTCACGTTTCAATAGTGATATAAAATTTACTTTTATCACTGCAAACCTAAGAGGTAGGAAGCAGTGCAAGAATTATTCCTATTTAACAGATCAGCAAACTGAGACCCAGAGAAGGTAAATAATTTGCCCATAGTTACACAGAAAATAAATATTGGAAGCAGTATTTGAACCCAAGTTTTCTGACAGTAAGACCAAAGCCCTTTCCACCAAAACACACTGCTCGAAAAGTCAACAACAGCTTCTCATTACTTACCACAAAATGTCAAGACTCCCTGGCTGAGCTCTCAAAGTCCTCCTTAGCCTGGCCCCAATGTGCCTTTCCATATTTATCCCTTGTTATTCCTTTACTCAAACTCCCTGCTTAAAATAACCCATTAGTCCCCCAAACATTCCTTGTGTCTTCCTGTTCCCAAGGGAAATAACCCTATCATCAACTCTTACTGAAATTCTAAAGATTCTCCAGTTCAGTTCAAATCTCACCTTATTCATTAAGGCTCTCTGAATATCCTAAGGGAAAATTAGTTTTCTTTCCTTTAAAATCCTGTCATTTATTGTCTGTAATTTTCAGAACAGTCAGTAGGCCAGTATCATTGGATCAAAGAGTGAATGGCAGGGAGGTGTTGTTGTTCATTCTTCATTTTCAAAGAGAGCTAACATCATCACAGGTGATGCCTTGACTCAGAATGATTGGGATTCAAGGGAAGTAGAGTTGTGCAAAGTCAACAGTCTCACTCTCTCTTCCAGACTCATTGAAGTCCAGTGGCAGAACAAAAGTCAAGATGACTGGTGATGGCCCAGGATGCAATGGATAACCTTGGGGTCTTCAATGCTTGACCAAGCTCTAAGTGCTCCACAACACCTGTTTTTGTCACCTTCATAGTCATTGGAACAAATTATTCTCATCTGCCCATTCTGCCGAGGAAAGTCTTTAAGTCCTTGGAGTAGACATCCCAAAGAATGGCAGCAAGTAAGATGTAGGAAAATTAAAAGGTAGGAAGGGGCTAAATTATGAAGAACTTTAAATTCTAAACAGTATTTTATCATGGGGGTGATAGGAAACCACTGGTAGAGGGTTGACATGGTCAGATCTGTGCTTTAAGAAAATAACTTTAGTGGCATAATGGAGGACTGGAGAAAGAAAAGACTTGAGGCAGGCAAAACCAACCGCAGGTTACTGCAATAATCCAAGCATGAATTGTAGAGGGGCCCTGGACTAGGCAGGGTCAGAGGAAAAAAGGAGGTATTTTCCAGAGATATTGCAAGGTGATAATGACAGGCCTTGGTAATGGATTAAATAAGAGAGTATGAGAGGGACTGAAGAACCAAGGATGACACCTAGGTTGTAATTTTATCCAGTAATTTAATCCAGCCAAATTGGTCTTCTCTCTGTTCTTTACACATATCACTTCATCTCCCTTCTCTGCATCTCTGAACTGACTTGCCCTCATGCCTAGAATTCATTCACTTTTCATGTCCATCTCACAGATTCTCTCCCTCCTACAATTTGCAACTTATGCACCACCTTCTATATGAAGCCTTCCTGTTCCTTCCAACTATTAGTGCCATCCCTCCCTAACTTATAGTTAACTCCCTTATATTTGTTGGTATTTTTTTCTCTTTATATTTATTACACATATGCTTATATGTGTACTTGTCTCCTTCATTAGGATGTAAAATCCCAGGGGCAGCTAAGTGGTGCAGTGAATAGAGCACTGACCCTGGAGTCAGGAGGACCTGAGTTCATATGTGACCTCAGACACTTGATACTTACTAGTTGTATGACCTTGGGCAAATCACTTATCCCCAATTGCCTTGTTTTCCCGTCTCCAAAAAAAAAAAAAAGAATGGAAATTCCTTGAGAATAATGATAATTTCATTCTTTGTATCTGTAGCCCTGTGTCCTACATAATGCCAGGCACTTAGTAAATACTTGTCAATTTACATAATATATTCACACATAAATTATTAAGGGCTTGATAAATATTTCTAGAATGAATGTGAAATTGAACTGTCTCAGCGAAAGTATCTAAAGCAGATTTTTTTTCCAAATGAAAGACAATGTAGCATATTGAAAAGGGTATTGACTTGAGAGTTAGAAAGTCTGGATCCTAGCTTCAGTTTTATAATTAATTAGCTTTGCCACCTAAGACCTTTGACCTTCCTGAGCCTCATTCTACTGGTGTGGAAAATGATAGGCTTAGTAAACTGACTTTTAAGGACTCTTTCAGATCTAAAATTTTATTATTTCCATTGCTTCTATGAAATATATCATTTCTATATCCCTTCCTCCCTTTTAGCAGATCCTTTGTGACCTTCAGTTCCCATATCTATAAAATGGGAATAATAATCCTTGTACTACCTAACTCATAGGGTTGTTGTAAGAAAAACTCTCTGAATAACCCTCTATACATAAGTGATTATGTGATGGAGTGGTGGGATGAGTAATTCTGGTGTTGACTGTGGAGTTAGAAAACATGGGTACACATTCCATCTCAGTCATATCCATTATGTATAATATGGGATCCATTCTTTTACTCTCTGTCCTCTCACATGGCAATAGTGCAAAATGATGGACAAAGTTGGTCTTTCAAGCTAATACATATAATGCACACTAGAAACTGGGAGACAGAAGAGGATTTTCAGTGTACCTGACCTTGCCTAGACCAGTCAAGAGAAAGAAATAAGAACCAGGGCAAGCCTGCATTTCCTTTCTCTCTTGCCTCCAGCTCTTAGAACAAAAATGTAAGGTACACACTCACCATCTTTTCAGTGATGTCAAATTGTGACTAGCCAACAATGTTTTGCTCTTTCTCTTGAGGACACAGGTCATAAGAGCTAAAGGCTTGTAATTCCTAGCAGGGCCTTTTTCCTCATGACTGCTTAGACCTATTTCTAGGCCTTCTACAATTCTATCCTTTGTTATATACATGGTAAATGGATGGATTCTTATTATTTCCACATGAGTAATAAAATCCATGTATGAAGGAGCTTATTGGTAATTCAGCATATTTGTTTTTGAGCTAACATTGACTCTCTCTGATATTCCATGTATATTTTAGTCACATGTGTTTAATAAGTTTATCTCATTTTCAAGATTATAGCTCTTAGTTATTATTATTATTTACCATCATATATTATTGTTTGGAGTATAGTTTACCAGACTGAATTATTACCAAGACCTTGAAATAATAGGATTTAAAAGACTAGCTCTTCTGAAAAAAAAAATTTTGGAAAGGAATCTCACTTACATTTCTAGTAGATAATTCTGAGATCCCTGAAATAGCCTGAAGCACCTTTGTTAATATATTTACCATTCTGGACAACTGCCTCTAACAAACACAAAAAGAATAATAATTATAATAATAGCAGCTATCATTTATATATCACTTAAAATTTTACAAAGAGCTATACATGTTATCTCACTTATTCCTTAAACAATCTTGTGAGGTACATACTATTCTTAGTCCCATTTTACAGATAAGAGAACTGATCTCAAGAGATGTTGTGATTTGCCCAGGATCAAGTGACTAGTAAATTGGTGTTATGGGAATGGGAATCTGAAGATCTTCCCTGCCCCTTTCCTAAGCCCTTTGATAGGCTTAGGTGACTCTGAGAACCTTCCTTGATTTAAGAATATGCTCTGCCCCCTAATGGGCTGAATGTGGTCACCTGGAGCCTGTGGTGGGAGGTTTGTTCTTCAGGAACACCCACACCTTGTTACTTTGTGATTGGGTAGTGGGTCACGAGGGTTGTGATGGTCTCTGATCCAGAAGAAGGCTATATATACACCTGATGTGAGGTTTTGCTGTGGGACCCACTTTGAGAAGAGTTGTGTGATTTGGCCAGATGAGACTCTGTGCAGCCATTGAGCTCCCCAGCTTTGAAAACCCAGATGTTGACTACTGGTCAAGATGGCGGAGTAAAAACAGGATTTCCTCACAGCTCTGGCTTCCACCTTCCCCAATTCATATAAAAGGGGACTCTGAAATTCCAGATGGTAACTGACTAGGTATGGATGTAAAAGTCAGACAGTGGGAAGGTATGGATATAAGGGTCAGACAGACATACCCTGTCTGCTGATCTGTTTTTCTATATGCTTGTAACTTCTGTTTGTATTCTGTTTATATTTGATTAAAGATTATTAACCCATTTTGAGTTGCTTTCCTTTGGAAAAGCAGATCTAAGAACCTGTGTTGGCCACCTGGGTATGCTAGGGTGCTTGCTGCTACAGTTGGGCAGATTTTGAACTTGTGTTTCCTTAACTCCAAATCTAACATTTTCTCCATAGTACAACCTAGCTGACCCACTTTAGAACACAAACACACTCATATTTTGTCAATTGATATCATGTATATAAAGTGTCTTATAAATAACAAAGCAATATATAAATGTAAACTCATTACTATTCCTCTTTAAATGTACCAACTAGAACAGGATGCAACATTTAAGGTGGGAATCTAGCCCAAATGACAGGAACTGAAAAGAACAATTGTCAGATTTAGACCATATCTGTTATACCCATAATGACCAAAACATCAGAAGATTTTACCTGCCTTGGTTATCTAACTCAAGTGGTGGTGCATATCTATAATCCTAGTTAACATGAAGGTAGAGGCTGGTGGATCTCTTGAGTTCAGGAATTCTAGGCCACCTTAAGCTAAGTCAATCAAATGTTTGCCCTAATTTAGCAATAATATTGTGCATCTTGGAATTAAGATAAGCTCCCAGAATGGGGGATGTGCCAGGTTACTTAGGGAGAGGCAAATTTTCCCATGCTGATCAGAGTGGAATTCGGCCCACGTGTAGCTCCTATACTTCCAGCCTAAGTAAAATGGGGAGAGCCAGTCTGTTAAAAACAACCAAATTAAAAAAAATAAAACCCCTCACACATCAAAAAGTTGTTCATCACTAACAGCCCCTGGGTTTAAAAACAAAAAAACGTAAACTGAAGCACAACATATCACTTTGCTGGGTTCAATAAATAACATTTTGATGAATAGTCCCTAATACAGACAGCAGTCATCATTTTAAAAAACCTGAGCGTTGATGGATCCATGTTTTCCGTAGGAAGGGAATTTACAGGTCAGAAGTTTGAGGGTGGCTGGAACTGCTCTGATTTTTTTATGAAACCCCACCCAATTATCAGTCACCCCCATGCTTTGGTTTTGGTTGTCTAAGAGCCCACTCTAAGCTAAAGGCAATGCCAGTTAACTTCTAAGCAAGAGACTCTGCTATTTTGTAATGCAGAGTATATTACTTCTAATGTGTCAAGTGTATTACTTTCTAAGTGCTACAGTGAGACATACTTTATAGGCCCAGTAAATCACAGGGTAAAAACTAATTGAAACTTGTATACTGTACCATTGTGGGCTGAGTCCTGCAACAGCAAAGCTATCAGCCAGCAATTAAAATGCTAATGTGGGGTTCACCCTCATCCAGGGTGTTTGCCCAAACGCAGTGGGTAGCTCCTGCAGAATTCAGAACAGCTGAACTGGGCTGGACTTGATTTAGGAATTATTGATTTATTGGGGTTGAAAACAGCAATAGCAAGGAAGATGTGTGAATAAAAATAAATAAATAATATGCCTGTTTGCTATGATACTGACCTATTTATTTTTATCTCGGGGCTCAGTTGTTCCATGCAAAATACCGATAAGGCTTTGCTCTCAAAAAAGCTGGCTCTCTTTGCTCCATTCCATAGCTGGCAGCCGCACCTTTCCTTGGTCATTAATTTGCAAATGTACACCAATGTTCACAAGTGAGATGAGGTAAGAGGATATTTAATTATCTACTGCCATCAATTATGTCTATCTCACCTTCTCTCGATTCATATGGATAATTGAGAGAAGATTATATTTACACAAAAGGTCCATCAAACACTTGAAGCTAGGTTTGTGATAGGACTCTTTGGGCATATGCTAGACCCAGCCAAACCCAAGTCCAGAAAACAGTATTAAGCTTTCTACAGGAATATTTATACCTCAGAAGTCAGCAAACATTACAAATCAGTGCTTACCTTATCATTTTCTTGATTATCTAGACTAAAGAAAGTAACAGGTGAAATGTTAATACTGTAGATTAAACTTAAAAGTATGTTGTGTTCATTTTTTTTTCCAGAGAGCCTGTACTGTCCAATGTACTGTTGCCTTTCTCTCAAAGGCAAGGGGCAGGGAGGGGGAGGACTAGGACTATCTGAAGAAGTTGATGCTTGTCCTCTAAAGAATAATTTTGTGAATCCACAGATACCACCAGGTGAGACATTATCTAGTAAGGGTCAGAGGAAGGTGATGTAGGTAGTTGTAGTTGGTATCTCCCTGCTGAAGTGTACTGAAGTAGCTGTAGAATAATATGATGTTAATAAAAGAGAAGACTATTGTTCTCCCAAAGAACCTGGCTATGAGAGAAAACTTCTCAATATTGACCATTTATTGGAAGCTACCTACTTTGGGTTATTCCCTAGCACAAAGAATTTAGGAAGAATTCCTAGGAATTATGAAACCTTGGGAAAGGAATTGAAGGTCTTAGAAGCACAGGTAGTATTTTCATCACTGCTACCAATTAATGCCAAAGGTTTCAAAAGAGAAAAGCAGATGTGGAAAGTGAACAGATGGTTAAGAAGATGGAGTCTGGAAAGGGATTAGAATCTCTGGACTGTGACTTAAAATTTGAGAGTGGTGGGATCTTGGCCAGAAATGGGGTTGAATAAGCAAGGGTTGGGAAGAAATGATTTGCTGGGTTTTAGGCAAAGAAATCAAAGCTATCTACAATCATATGAAAAAAAATGCTCTAAATTACTACTGATTAGAGAAATGCAAATTAAAACAACTCTGAGGTCCCTCGAACACCTATCAGACTGACTAATATGACAGAAAAAGAAAATGATAAATTTTAGAGAAGATGTGGGAAAATTGGGACACTAATGCATTGCTGGTAGAGTTGTGAACTGATTCAACCATTCTAGAGAACAATTTGGAATTATATCTAAAGGGCTATAAAATTGTGCATACCCTTTGATCCAGCACTTCTAGGTCTATACCGCAAAGAGATTTTTTTAAAGGGAAAAGGACCTATTGGTACAAAAATATTTGTAGCAGTCCTTTCTGTGGTGGCAAAGAATCAGAAATTGAGGGGATGCCCATCAATGAAGGAATGAGAGAACAAGGTGTGGTATATAATTGGTATGGAATATTATTGTGCTATAAGAAATGATAGGCAGGATGATTTCAGAAAAACCTGGAAAGACTTACATGAACTGATGCAAAGTGAAATGGGCAGAACCAGGAGAATGTTGTACATAGTAACACCAATACTGTACAATGAAGAACCATGAATGACTTAGCTATTTTCAGCAATGCAATGATCAACCAAAAGGATTCATGATGAAGCGTGCTAACTGCCTCCAAAGAAAGAACTGATATTGCCTGAAAGGAGGCTGAAGTATATATTTTTTCTTCTTTCCTTTCTTTTTCTCTCTTTATTTTGCTGTTGTTCAATTCTTCCTGTACAAAATGACTACTGTGTACAAACATACATAGATATGTGTATGTGTAGGTAGTACTTTCTCCCTCTTCCTTCCTCCCTTCTTTTTTAAAAAAATTCATTCATTCATTCATTGAAGCAATCAGGGTTAGGTGACTTACCCAGGGTGAAACAGCTAGTTAGTGTCTGAGGCTGGTTTTGAACTCAGGTCCTACTACTCCAGTGCCAGTGTTTGTTATAGGAATGTAAATTTTTAAGATCTTCCCTGCCCCTAGGTTAAGTGCACCTGGAGCCTATGGTGGGAGGCTTGTGTTTCAGGAGATACTTTGTGACTGGGCAGTGGGTCAAGAGAGTTGTTACATTCTCTGAGCCTGGAGAAGGCTATATAAACCTTGATGTGAGACTTTTGTTTTGGGGGATCACTGTGAGAAGTGTTGTGTGATTTAACCACAGCCGTTGAGAGCCCCCCCACCCCCCCACCCCCAGCTTTGAAATGCCAGATGTTGATGCCTCCCTCTCTGGTAACTGACTAGGTGTGGATGCAATGGTCAAGGCAATTGGAGACCTACCTACTTGATATGTTTTTCTGTTTTCTTGTAACTTCTGCTTTGTAACTTCTGTCTGTATACTCTGAAGTTCAGGGTGCTGACTTTTTCCCCTGAACAAGGTAAATGATATATTTGATTGATTAAAGCAAGATTGTTAACCCATTTTGAGTTGCTTTCCTTTAGAAAAGCAGATCTAAGAACCTGTGTTGGCAGCCACCCTGGGGATGCTGGGATGCTCACTGCTACAGTGCTTTATCCATTGCACCATCTAGCTGCCCCTCTTTTGTCTTCCTGACACAAAGTCCAAAACTCTATCCACTGTGATACCTAACTACCTTGAGAGAAGGTATTCTATTTAACCCACTAGCTTGACACAGTATTGGACACAAAGTAGGCATATTAACATCATCATGAGCATTTTTATGTAGTGTCAATTCTGTGCTAGGCACTATGCTACCCACTAAATTTTTGTGTGTGTTTTTACATTTATTATTTATTTTAGCATTTTTTTCTTTTTAAATTTTGAGTTCCAAATTCTTTCCCTTCCATATCTCTCCCACCCACTGAGAAAGCAAGCAAAATTATATCAATTATACATGTGAAATCATGCAAAACATTTTCCACATTAGCCATATTTTTAAAAAAAGAAAGCAAGTAAGAAAATTACACTTCAATTTGCATTCAGAGTTCATCAGTTCTCTCTCTAGAGGTCGATAGCGTTTGTTCATCATGAAACCTTTGGAATTGTCTTGGATAATTGTATTTATCAGAGTAGCCAGATCTTTCACTGTTGATTGTCATTACAATATTGTTGTTACTGTGGGAAAAAATTTCCTAGTTCTCATTTCATTTTTCATCAGTTCATATAGGTCTTGCTATTGTTTTTTTCATGAAACCATCCCCTTGTCATTTTTTATTGTGCTACCCACTTTACAAGTATTATCTCATTTGATCTTCACAAGAAATCACAGAAGTAGGTGTTCTTATCATCCATATTTTACAATTGAGAAAACTGAGGCAAACATGTTAAGTGACTTGCCCAATGTCACATGGCTAGTAAATATTTGAGACTAAATTTGAACTCAGGTCTTCCTGACTCCAGGACCAGAATTCTATCCACTATGCCACCCAGCAGTCTCCTAATAAATGCTTATTGAATTGATTTGTCATTGATAATACATAGATCATATTTGCATAGCTTTGCATTTTTGGAAAGCATTTTCAAGTATATATATTATCTCATTTAATGCTCAGAATAGCTTTATGCTACATGAAGGTACACAGGGAAATTAGGTGGCACAGTGGATAGAATGCCAGGCCTAGAGTCAGGAAGACTCATTTTCCTGAGTTCAAATCTGGTCTCAGAAATTACCCAGCTGTGTGACCCCAGGCAAGTCACTTAACTCTGTTTGCCTTATTTTCTTCATCTGTAAAATGAGATGGAAAGGCAAATGGCAAACAGCTCTGCCAAGAAAACACCAAATGGGGTCTCAAAAAGTCGGACATGACTGAAGTAACTGAACAACAAATATAAAAGTGTATTTGCGAATATATGTCTACATACCCATATGTGTATACACACATATACATACATACACACACACACATACATACACACATATGCCAGGTACTGCATTAAGCATTTAAGAGCCAAAGTTTAAAAGAAAAAAATACTCCCCACTTTAAAAGACCTCATAGTCCAATGAGGGAAAGAACTTGCAAATGGCTACGTATAATCAACACATATCCAGAACAAACCTAGGGTAGTCTCAGAGGGAAAGCACTAAGATTAAGGAGGCCTGAGAGATTTCTTGAAGAAGGTGGGATTCTAGGTAAACCCGAAGGAAGTCAGTGAAGCGAAGATATGAAGATGGAGGTGTGTTTGTTTTCTTTTCTCTCCTATTAACTTTGCAGAATGTCCCCAATCACCAACCAACCTGCCTTTCCATCAACTCCAAGGGGCCTCAACTTGACCTGTATCTCCAGACTCCTCCTTTTGCAGTCTTCCTTCACATAATATGATTCTCTGATCTATATCTTGCCACTGGACCCAGATGTGTCTGGAGGAGAAAGTGAGTTGACCTTGCATGGCCCGCCCTCACTTAAATCCAATTCACTTACATGTCATGGCATCACCTTCCTGATGTCAGGATCCTTTTTGAGAATGAAGGACAAACAACAACAACCACTAATTCTCACTCTCAGAACCATGACCAGAGATAGGAAGAAAACAAAACTGGACAGTACCAGCAGCTCATAAGGGAATTATAATGCACTGTCATCTGGGACATACAGAAGAGACATATAGGTTAGGCATCTAATTGACTCAGAGGAACGAGTGCTTGATCTAGAATCAGGAAGACGTGAGTCAAATCCTACCTCAGAAGTTTATTAGCTGTGTGATTCTATGCACGTCACTTGATCTCTAAAAACCTCAGGTCTCCCTAAACCTCAGTTTCCTCATCAATAAAATGGGGATAATAACAGCATCTGCCCCACAGGGTTCTTATGAGCCTCAAATAAAATAATATAGAGATATGAAGTGTTTTGTGAATCTCAAAGTGCTATATAAATGCTAATTATTTGATAGAGAGGAAAAATGGACATTACCACTGACAGAATAAGTTAGTCACTATTACAGACTTTTGTAACAGTCTCAATTACTTCAGAGAGCTATACAGATCCCAGATTCACACCCAGACCCAGGGTTTTGGAAGTCCCTTTATACACTGTGAGGATCCCCAAGAGACTTTTCTGACATGAACATCTCTTTATGTGTCTCAACCACTAACCATGGGGGAATGGCCAAGGGAAAAACGTGTTTATTCATGGTTTCCCTTCTCCTAGGCATCTTACATGATCTAGATTACTTACTAGTACTTTCAGGTTGGCTGGGGTTCAGTCTTGGAGAATTAAGTGAACCTGGCAAAAGGCCTTCCTGAGATATCCTTTGGTTGAATCTCTAATATAATACCTGCCTGAATCTATCCTTATCAACTTTGGGGTAATGTTTGAAAAGTCCCAGGTATAACAATCTGATTTTGTCCTTGGCCCAGGCAAACACTAAGTTTATTCAGTCTATATTCTGACTCAAACACCAGCATAATATATCCCTGCCTCAACCCACATTCCTTTAACATCACTTCATTAGCACACAGCTACCTCTTTTATATTGGCATCTTGGCTTTTAACCCTTGTTTGGTAGAAATAGATTTGCCAAGTGTTAATTCACTTGGTAAATCATCAGTACTGATGTATTAATGTATTCAGAGGGTCAACTTATTTCCTCCATTGCAGGTGATATATGTATTTTAACATGGATTTTCTGGAGACACCACACCTTTACTCAAGAGAGTGATGACACTAATGGGCCATTATAAGACTTCACAGAACCAACTCTTCTAAGCAAAAGATATTATATCCACTTGACTCACTGTCTTACTGTTACCTTGTGGCTACATGGTATAGTGGGAAGAAAAATGAATTTTGTGTCAGAAGACCTAGGTTTGAATACTGTATTCTATTACTCAATAACTGTGTGATGTTGGGCCTCTTTCCTCTGAAAAAATTAAAGGAACAGTGGACTACGTGGTTCTTAAGGCCCTTTCTGGCTATAAATACTATGGTGTTATGATTATCACTCTAATATCCCAAACAGGAGATAGGGAGAAAAGTTAATATTGGTCTCAAAACAAACTTTCTTTTCAGTATAGCTAATATTCATTTCATACCCCTTTATTTTAATTACACTTGAAGATAATATTTTGGTCCCAAGTAACAAGGGGAGATTACCCTTACTAAAAAATATTACTGTTATTAAAGGGCCAAAGTAAAGAAATGTACAGAAAAAGAAAGGCAACAACACCAGTTTTGGAAATAATTGTTGGTGCCACTGTCGAATGGAGTGTTGAGTGAGATGCTTGATTTGATTGTGAGAAACTTGTGAAAAAATTGGTTTGATTGTGATTCAGGGAAGAATTTACTGGTAAGTACTCCAAGCTGGGAGCATAGGGAATACATGGAGTAGTTTTCATTATTTATTTTTTAATTTTGCCATTGGAAACCTATAAAGAACTGATAGTTCAAGCCTTCTTCAGCCTCAGTGATTATAGCCAATTATAAGATGGATGGCCCCTGTTTCAACATTTCCAAGAGCAGAAGCAGTGGCGGCAGCAGCTGTCCAAGTTTATCCTGGAAGGCTAGTGGGAGACATTTGGAATTTTATCGTCCTGTTCATTAGGAGCAGCTGGAGAAAACCTGATTATCCTGGCAAACAATGCCCTTGGTTCAAGGAGGATAACTTCAATGGGAAAAGATCTTAATAACAATGACATTCTTATATGACTTAATAGGTGGCCTGTTTTCCCATTACTCCCTATCCCTACTGGAGAGATTTCCCTCTTCATAGTCACATGGTAAATCATTGATCAACTAGATTTCCAGAGCTAGACTCCAAAAGAGCTAGGTTCCAGTGTAGGCTCCATTACTAACTAGCTATATGACCTTGGACAAGTCACTTTAACTCTTAAGGCCTCATTTTTTCATCTTAATCTCTCTGGGCCTAGGGGGAGATGAAAATAATTCATCACCATTATAGACTTATGAGCATCAAATAAAAGGATAGATCTAAGATGGAGGAATGGCAGGAAGAAGAACAGGTGAAGTCTCCCCCTTACTCCCTCACAAAGGTCTGGAAAATGCACCAGACTGTGTCCTGATTGAGAAAGCCAAGAAAAAAAATAACAGTGAGTCATTCTTCCAGTCAGATCAAAATAGGGAGATCCATGGATATTGGGGATTGAGTCTGGCTAGAAATCCACAGTATGAAGCATTTCAGTACCCAGGGACTAAAAGAAGACAAAGGTGGTACCCAAGAGCAAGAAGAGGTGTCAAGCTTATATCAGGAACCTTGGGCAGAGTACAGGAACAGAGGCCAACTGGCAGCTCTGCTGCTCACTACCCAATTCTGGGTCACACATCCAGTAAGGACTGGGGAAGAGACCTGCACCTGGATATAATGTTCCAGAGTGAGAAGCAATTGTGGGACTTAGGCTTTATTCTGAGAAATAAAGAAGTTCCAAAATTAACAGTAGCTATTTGGCTCTGTCCCCAGGAAAAAAAAAAGAGTGACATCTCAGTAGTAGCCTTTGGCCTGGTCTAAAGCCTATAGAAAAATAACCAGGGCAAGAATCCCAGACTAAAAGGGAACCTGCAATTCTATCACTCAGAACCAACTAAGGTTTCCAGCTAGCTGAGAATGACTGAATCTAGCAATTTATCTACATGAAATTTCAATCAGGGAAAAGCCAACAAAAGTTTTGTGCAGACCTAAAGTTGGGGCAGGAACTTGTAGAGTGACAGTTAAGTGACACAATGGATGGAGCACTGGACTAGAAGACCTAAGTTCAAATCCTACTGCAGATACATACTAGCTTGCAAATACAGCCAAGTCACTTAATCTCAGTTTCTTCATCTGTAAAATGTGAAAAATAATAGCACCTTCCTGCAAAGATTATTGTGAGGATAAAATGATGTAATATTTGTAAAATGTTGTGCAAAACTTAAAGTGTTATCATGTAAATCCTAATTGTTGTTGTCGTTAATATTAGTATTATTATTTACACCAAGAGGACAGTGATCAGACTTTGCCCAAAGTGGATTGGACCATGTTAAGAGCCCTGAAAGCTTGCAGGTCCTCAATCTGAGCTATCTCTGAGATCCTGGAAGAATACAAAACTCAAAAACCTGAAGAAAGCAATAGAAAGACTCAAGACAACAAAAATTCAACAGAGATGTTTTCCCCAGAAGTCCTAAAAAGGAGTCCACAAAATCAGGAAACAAGCTGGGAGAATGAACATACACAAATAAAGAATCTCACCATAAAGATATATTATAATGAGAGTGATGTTCAAGACACAAACCCCAAAGAAGAGAATGACATCAAACATCTACAAGCAAAGTATCAAAGAAAAGCATAGCTTAGGCATAATTCCAATGAGAATTCCTAGAAGAGAGGAAGCAAGAGTTAAGAGCTAAAAAGTTATTTTTTTAAAAATGGTAGTACTAGAAAAGGGGGGATGAGAACTATAGAAAAAAAGAATAGGCAAAGCTATCACTCTTTACAGATGACATAATGGTATACTTAGAGAATCCTAGAGAATTGAGTAAAAAAAACTACTTGAAATAATAAACAAATTTAGCAAAGTAGCAGGATATAAAATAAACTCACATAAACATCAGCATTTCTATATATAACCCAATAGCAAGAGATAGAAAAAGAAATTCCATTTAAAGTTACTGTAAACATAATAAAGTATTTGGGAATCTACATGACAAACCAAATCCAAGAACTATATGGACATAATTACAAAACATTTTTCACACAAATAAAGTCAGATATAAATGTTTAGAAAAAAAATATCAGTTGATCATGGGTAGGCTGAGCTAATATAATAAAAATTACAATTCTACCTAAATTAATTTACTTATTCAATACTATACCAATAAAACTACCAAAAAGTATTTTGTAGAGCTAGAAAAATAATAACAAAATTAATCTGGAAGAACAAAAGATTCAGAAGATCAAGGGAATTACTGAAAAGAAATGTAAGGGAAGGTGACCTAGCCAGACCAGATCTTAAAGAAATGCAAGGGAAGGTGACCTAGCCAGACTAGATCTTAAATTGCAATTGCAAAATCTCAAAGCAATCATCAAAGCTACTTTGTACTGGCTAAGAAATAGAGTGGTGTGGGGAGGCTAGATGGTGCAAGAATAGAGCACCAGCTCTGGAGTCAGGAGGACCTGGGTTCTGATCCAGCCTCAGACACTTAACACACACACCAAAAAACAAACAAACAAAAAAACCTAGCCATGTGACCTTGGACAAGTCACTTAACACCAGTTGCCCTCCAAAAAGCAAAAAAAAAAAAGAAGAAGAAGAAGAAAAAAAAGAAATAGAGTGGTGGATCAGTGGAATAGGTTAGATACACAAGATATAATAGTCAATTACTATAATAATCTACTGTTTGATAAACACAAAGAATCCAGCTTCTGGGATAAGAACTCACTAGTTAGCAAAAACTGCTGGGAAAACTGGAAAATACTATGACAGAACCTGGGCATAAACCAACATCTTAAACCCTATAGCAAGATAAAGTCAAAATGGGTACACAATTTAGATATAAGGGTTGATATCATAAGCAATCTAGAAGAGCAAGTAATCATTTACCTGTCAAATCTATGAAGAAGGGAAGAATTTATGACCACACAAGAGATAGAGTACATTATGAAATGTAAAGGGTATGATTTTTATTACAATAAATTGAAAAGTTTTTACACAAATAAAGTCAATGAAATCAAGATTAGAAGGGAAGCAGAAAGCTGGGGAACAATTTTTATAGTGAGTATTCTCTGACAAAGGTTTCATTTCTAAAATATATAGAAAAATCAGTCAGATTTATAAGAATACAAGTCATTCCCCAATTGATAAATGATAAAAGGATATGAACAGGAAGTTTTCAGAAGAAGAAATTAAAGCTATCTATAGTCATATAAAAATGTTCTGAATCACTATTGATTAGACAAATGAAAATCAAAACAACTCTGAGGTATCTCATCACATCTATCATATTGGTTAACATGACAAAACAAGAAAATGATAAATGTTGGAGAAGATGCAGAAAAACTGGAACACTAATGCATTGTTGGTAGAGTTGTGAACTGATCCAACCATTCTGGAGAGCAATTTGGAACTATACTTAAAAGGCTATAAAACTGTTCATACCCTTTGTCCCAGCAATACCACTTCTATGACTGTATCACAAAAAGATCACCAAAATGGGAAAAGGACCCACATGTACAAAAATATTTATAGCAGCTCTTGGAAACTGAGGAGATGCCCACCAACTGGGAAATAGCTGAACAAGTTGTGGTATATGAATGTAATGGAATACTTTTGTGCTATAAGAAATGATGAGCAGGCAGTTTTCAGAAAAACCTGGAAAGACTTGTATAGAATGATGCAGAATGAAACAAGCAGAGCCAAGAGAACATTATACACGGTGACAGACACATCGTGCTCTTCTCAGCAATACAAGGATCTAAGACAACTCCAAAATATCCATGATGGCAAATGGATCCACACCCAGAGAAAGAACTATGGAGTCTGAATGCAGATCAAATAATACTATTTGCTCTCTTTTTTGTTTTGTTTTGTTTCTTCTTTCTCATGTTTCCTCTCATTAGTTCTAATTTTTCTTTACAACAGGACTAACATGAAAATATATTTCCTATAAATGTATATGTAGAGCCTATATCAGATTACTTGCCTTCCTGAGGAGGGGGGAGGGGGAGAAAACTTAAAATTCAAAATCTTATGGAAGTGAATGTTGAAAACTAAAAATAAATTAAATTTTAAAAAAAGAAAATTTGGGAAAAGAACTAATAGCTTAGAATAAAAGATACGAATGCTTAGGTAACAATCAAATTAAATGATAGAAGCAAAAGTGCTTTGAAAGTTAAGTGTGATAAAAACATAAAGATAATTAGTAATTGTGATAGTAGTGGTGATGCTACATTTCTACTCCATTTCCCCTAGAAGTATCTTCTTGTAAGAGAAGAGATTATCACAGACATGTGTATGAGCATATATGTGTATACATATACATATATATAGTATATAAGTATATTACTTTATTTAGATATATATATGTGCATGTCATTTATATAGTGCTTTAAGGTTTAACAAAGCATTTAAAATATTACCTCATTTTATTCTTACAATAATCCTGAGAAGTAGATACTATTATCATTTGCATTTTTACAGATAAGGAAACAGAGAGACAGAGGTTAAAGTGACTTCCTCATGGTCACACAGATAGTAAATGTCTGAAGCTGGATTTGAACTCAGATCTTCCTGACTCCAGGTTCAGCTCTCTATCCACTACGCTACCCAACTGCCTCCCCTTAATAAGTATTATCAAAAAATATTTTTATAATCCCATAAATCTTATTTTATGCATTTGAAACATTCTTAGAAAGGGTCCAAAGGATTGACCAGACTTCCAAAGGGGTCGTTGACACACAAAAAATGTTAAAGTACCCCTGCCCTAACTACATTCAATTAAACATGCACTTATTAAGCACCTACTATGTGCCAGTCACTGGGTTAAGTGCTTAAGATATAAAAACCTTATATTCTGTTGGAAAAAAACAGTAGGTAATAATTAATAATAACAACGAATATTTTATATCTCTAAGTTATATGAAATGCTTTATATTCAATATCTCATTTGATCCTATAAGGGCTAAGGGGTAGTTGCTATAAATATCTCCATTTTACAGATGAGGAAACTAAGGCTGAGACAGCAACTTTACCAAGAGTCACACAGCTAGTAAGTATCTAAGCCAATATTTGAACTCAGGTCTTCCAAACACCAATCTTAGTGCTCTGCCTACTATGACATCTAGCTACCTCACAGAAAAGTAAATACAAAGTATTTTTATGATTAGAGCAAACAATTGAGTTAAATGTATAGGGAGGAAAACCTTAGGGGGAAAGACCTTACTAGTAGGTAGCACTCGAACTCACCTTTAAGTGGAGCTCAGGATTTGAAATAGTGGGGGTGAGGAGGAAAGCACAGGAGACAGAACATAAATGATGATCTAGCAGAGGAAATCAGGAAGGAACAACTGACAGCTCAGAAGAAAATTAGAAGGGAGGAGCATCACTAAAACCCAGGAAGGAGAGTCTCTCAATCAATGAGCATTAAGTTCTTACCACGTGCCCAGACACAGTGATAAGTTCCTAAGGACATTGTTCCTATGCTCAAAAAGTTTATATCCTAACAGGAGGTACAACTGCAAACAACTATGAATACGGAAGGCATGTGTATATTTTTTCATTACATTTGAATTTATTTTAAACTTATATACAAAATAAGAAAAGAAAAAAAAAATAAAACCTTGCCATGTAGATAGAACATAAGAGAGGATTCAATGCTCTAAATCACTATTGATTAGAGAAATGCAAATCAAAACAACTCTGAGGTACCACATCTCTCCAGTCAGATTGGCTAAGATGACAAAACAGGAAAATGACAAATGCTGGACAGGATGTGGGCAAACTGGAACACTAATGCATTGCTGGTGGAGTTGTGAACTTATCCAACCATTCTGGAGAGCAATCTGGAATTATGCCCAAAGGGCTATAAATAATTTCATACCCTTTGACCCAGCAATACCACTTCTAGGGTTATATCCCAAAGAGATCATAGAAGTGGGAGGAAGACCCATATGTACAAAAATAGTTATAGCAGCTCTTTTCATGGTTGCAAAGAATTGGAAATTAAGGGGGTGCCCATCAATTGGGGAATGGCTAAACAAGTTGTGGTACATGCATGTAATGGAATACTATTGTGCTATAAGAAACGAGGAGCAGAAGGACTTCATATTTACCTGGAGAGGCTTATACAAGCTGATGCTGAGTGAGAAGAGTAGAACCAGGAGAAATTTGTATACAATCACAGATACAACATATGTGTGATGACCAACTATGACAGACTGGACTCTTCTCAGCAAAGCAGTGATATGTCAATCACGAAAGACTCATGAAGGAGAGAGAAGCCTACATCCAGAAAAATAACTAAAAAGAACTGAGTTTGAATCCTGATGGAAGCAAACTACTTGATCTTTTTCTTTTCTTTGTTTGGTTTTCTTTTCTCTTCACCATTTTTCATTCCATCTAGTACAACACACCTCTGTAACCTGACTAATGTCTAATGTGAAAGTATTTGCAGATCCTATACTGGCCTATATGCCATCGTTGGGGTGGGAGGAGGGAGGGAAGGGAAATTTGAAATTCAGGGAACTATGGAATTGAATCCTGTAATCTAAAAATAAACAAACAAATTAATAAAAAAAAAAAGAGAGGATTCAATATAAAGCAATAAATTTCCATTTCAAGAAAACCTATATAGCGGAGCCAAGATGGCAGAGTAGAAACAGTGCGTCCAAGCCACTCTCCCCCCAGATCACCTCCAAACTATGTAAAAGGGGACACTGAAGCCCCAGCACCCACAGAACGACACAGAGAAGTTAACCTCCTGCTGAAGACAGCCCAGCAGCTCTGCAGGAAGGACCAGCACAGCACTCTGGGAGTCGGCAGCGCAGAGCGCAGTGCTTGGGGAGCTGAGCACAGGTCCACCTGAGTCGTGGTTTTAGCCCTGGGCCAGCAGCCACTCCAGAACACCAGCAGCTGTGGCGATTCCAGAATTATCAACATAGATATGCCTAGGACAAAGTGAGAGGTTAGTGCCCTATGGACTTTGGGACCAGTATTTGGGGATCGCGTCGGCTTCCTCCCCTGGGGGCTAGAAGCTGCTGAGGAGACACGCCATTTTGTAGTTTTCAGAGTCAACTCCAGCTCCTGGTCTGCGAACTGTAGAGAGATCCAGCAATCAGTCTTGGGGGGTAATCACTCTTGCTTTGACCTCCCTGGATCTAGATTGTGATCTGGGGTGGAGGTTGTGGGTGGGTTTCCAGCTTGCCAGAAACAGAAGTTGTCCACCCACACATTCAGGACGAAAGTTTCCCTGTCTGGAAACAAGCCCAAAAGTCAAGTAATTAAGTGGCAACATGCCAAGGCAAAGGAAACAAATTAAACAGAAAAATGCAACCTTAGACTCCTACTTTGGGGGCAAAGAGGATCGAAGCATAGAACAGGAGGAGGACTGTGAGGTCAGAAATCCTGCTCCAAAAGCCCCAAAGGAAAACATGAGCGGGCTACAGGCCATAGAGGACCTTAAGAAGGACTTTAAAAATCAAATAAGAGAAGTGAAGGAAAAATTGGGAAGAGAAATGAGAAGGATTCAGGAAAAGTATGAAATGAGGGTCAACAGCCTGAGGAAAACAACACCTTAAAAATAGACTAACTCAAATGGCAAAGGAGGCCCAAAAGGGCAATGAGGAGAAGAATGCCTTAAAAAGCCGAATTTGCCAGATGGAAAAAGAATCTCAAAAGTTCACTGAGGAGATTCACTCCTTCAGAGTTAGACTGGAGCAAATGGAAGCTAATGACTTTATGAGAAATCAAGATGCTGTTAAGCAGATCCAAACAAATGAAATAATAGAAGGCAATGTGAAATATCTCATGGGAAAAACCACTGACCTGGAAAATAGATCCAGGAGAGACAATTTAAAGATTATTGGACTACCTGAAAGCCATGATCAAAGAAAGAACCTAGAAATCACCCTTCAAGAAATTCTCAAGGAAAACTGCCCTGATGTTTTAGATCCAGAGGGCAAAATAGAGGTTGAAAGAATCCACCGATCACCTCCTGAAAAAGATCCCAAAAAGAAAACTCCCAGGAATATTATAGCCAGGTTCCAGAATCCCCAGATCAAGGAGAAAATACTACAAGCAGCCAGGAAGAAACAATTTCAATATTGTGGAAACACAATCAGAATAGCCCAGGACCTGGCAGCTTCTACACTGAGGGATAGAAGGGCATGGAATATGATATTCCAGAGGGCAAAAGAACTGGGAATGAACCCAAGGGTTACCTACCCAGCAAAACTGAGTATTTTGTTTCAGGGGAAAATATGGTCATTCAGTGGAATAGAGGACTTTCAGGCATTCTTGAGGAAAAACCAGAGTTGAATAGAAAATTTGACATCCAGACACAAGAAGCAAGAGATGCCTGAGAAGGTAATCAGGGAAAAGAAATCAAAAGGAACTTATCAAAGTTGATCTATTTACATTCCTACATGGAAAAACAATAACTGTAACTGATGAAACCTTTCTCAGTATGAAAATAATGGAAGAAGGGTGTATGGTCATATGAATACATATGTGAATGTGTATATATATGTTTACAGTTATATATGGATAGAGGCCATAGGTTGAATTTGTTGGGAAGGGAGGATACTCAAGGGGTGAAATTATGAGGTGAGAGAGGAAAGTGGCAAGAGGAGATGGGGAGAGACAGGGTAGAGTAAACTATCTCATGTAGAAGAAGCAAGGGGAAGCTGCAAGGGAGGGGAAGAATAGGAAGGCAAAAAGGCAAAACCACATTCTCATTGAATTTGGTTCAGGGAGAGAATGACATACATACTAAATGGGATATCTCAACCTGCAGCAGAATAGGGGGAAGGGGGATGAGAGGAGGATGATGGATGGGAGGGCATCCTTGGGGGGAGGGGAGGTTGGAAGTACCCACTATAGAAGAGGGACAGGATCATGTAGGGAATGGACCAGGTGGGGGGTGGGATGAGTGGGAGGGAATTATAAGCAGCCTTGTACAATATATCTACTATGGTAATGTTTTGCATAGCTAGACATGTACAACATATACTGAATTACTTATCTCCCCAGAGGGAATGGATGACAAGGGAGAAAGGGAATGGATCTGAAATTCGAGGTCTTAAAATTAAATGTTTCAAATATAAAAAAAAAAGATGAGATAAAAGAATACACTTTCCGCTACTTCTTTGTAGAGGTAGAAGGTAATAATTGTGGAAAATTACATATATTCCAATTTTTTTGATGCACTGATTGGTTTTGCTCATTGCATTTCTCATTTTTCTCTAAGAAAAAGAGCTCTAAAAATGTCTCATTATATGAGATGGCTGGGTGGAGGGATACCTCTGCTACCTTAAAAAGTGTTAGTTTGACTTTTTTATGTATGTGTGCATATTATACATATTATATATGTATATTTGTATATATGTATATGAAACCTTTCTGTCTTTGACCTCTTTAGGGATATATGACAAATAGTGTTAATTTTCTTTGTTGGCAGTTCTAATCAACATAAAATCCTTCCTTTGGGTATATAAAGTCAAAACGTCAAATCAAAAAAAAAAAAAAAAGAAAACCTATATAATAAATACCACACATTATTTTCAAAGATGTCCATTTTTTCTTTGCTTCTTTGTATGTTTTCTTTTGTCCTCTGCTGTGCACTTTTTACTTTATTTTTTACCCTTCCTCCCTCCCCCCAAGAAGCCTACAATTGAGCATGGAGATTGGATGGATATATAGATAGATATGTATATACACACACATAGATATATATTCATAGATATCCATAAATATACATATCACATATACACTCTAATGAATATATGTAAGATTGCATTGTGCATTCTACCTCTTGTTTCTCTGATGGTGGATAGCATCTTCCTTCATAAGTCCAAGTCTTTCCATATTTTTCTAAATCCACCAGCTCATCATTTCTTACACTACAACAATCTTCCAACCTCATCACATTCTATCTATCTAGGTTTTATTTATACATGAAATTTTAATTTAAAATAATCAAAATTATCCATCTTACAATTCAACACTGCTCTCACCCTATAATATGGTTTAAGGTCTGATACTGCTGAATCTAGTTCCTTCACATTTTTCACCCTGGTTTCCTTGATATGCTTGGCCCTCTCTTCTTCCAAATGAACCTTGTTATTAATTTTTCTGACTCAGTAAGATAATTTTTTATTAATTTAATTGGGATTTTAGTGTGTATTGAATATACATATATTTATATAGGTTGAAAATGGAGCAGCCAAATGGTACAATGGACAGAGCACCAGATCTGGAGTCAGTAAGACGTGGTTTTAAATCCAGCCCTCTGACACCTACTAGCTATGTGACCCTGGCCAAGTCACTTAACCCTGTTTACCTTAGTTTCCTCATCTGTAAAATGGGCTGGTGAAGGAAATGGCAAACCACTCCCGTATCTTTGCCAAAAAAAACCCAAAAGGGGGTCCACTAGTCATTGGACACAACTGAAAACAACTCAGCAGCAACAAACTCAAGGAAAATATTTAAGAAGAGGAAGTGTTCAGCATCAAAGACTACAAAGAAGTCAAGAAGGATGAAAAATGAAATAAAGCCATCAGACTTTACAAATAAGAGCTTATTAATTACCTTGAAAAAGCAGTTTCAGTAGGGTGTTGCAATCAGAAGTCAGAATGTATCAGGTTGAGAAGTGAAAGGGAGATAAAAACACAGAGACGATGAGAGTAGGCATCTTTAGTAGATGTTTTCTTTCTAGGAGTTTTAATGAGGAAGGGAAGAAAAACACAGGATGACAGTTTGAGGGGATGACAGGGTCAGATGAGGTCTGAGGATGCCACATGGAGCTAAGAGGCCATATGGTCCAGAAAATGTGGTCTTTCCAATAGTTTCTTATGTTCCCTTTCGTGTGCTCATCTCTCTCCCATCCTTGAGTTATCTTTCCTGTCCTGCCAGTGATGGTGGAGGGCAGGGTCAGATAAACATGGAAGAAAATTGGATACCTGCCTAGCAGCTAGTGGCCAGGGCCAGACATTTACAAACTTTTGAAATTAATAAAAAAAAAACAGTCTTTACTCCTCTCTTAGCTATGCTTTCACTATCCTATTCCCACTCTAGTTGCCCCTCTCCTGCTCCACTAAACTTGGAATTTGGAAAAGTAAATGCAAAGGAAAATCAGTCATAGAAGAGAGTCCAAAATAAAAATCAAAGTTATTAATGACTGGAAAAAGTCCTCTCTGTGCTAATGACTCATAGCAAACTACAATTTTTTTGTTGTTCTGAAGTTGCTGTAGTTGTATCTGACTCTCCGTGTCCTCATTTGGGGTTTTCTTAGCAAAGATGCCAGAGTGGTTTGCCATTTTCCTTCTCCAGCTGATTTTACATGATCAGGTAACTGAGGCAAACAGGAGCAAGTGACTTGCCCAGGGTCACACAGCTAGTAAATGTCTGAGGTTGGAATTGAATTCAGATCCTCCTGACTCTAGGGATAGGAACTAGAATGGGAATGACTACCTAGCTGCCCCCAACCTACTATCCTAGTCACTATCTTAATACCTTCTTCACCAAATGTTTCAAATTCAATCTATCTCAGAATTCTTAAAATCAAAGGATCATAAAATTACAATTAAAAGAAACATTAAAGATCATCTAATCCAACTCCCCATTTTATAGATGAAAAAAGTGAGACCCAGAAATATTAAGTAGTTTGCCCAAGGCCACAGTGATAGCAAGCAGCAGATGAGTGGTTTGTATTCGGGCCCCCTACCTCCTAAGCTAGCTCTCTTTCCATTATACCACACCACCTGTACTGTAGTTCAATCTCATATTACAGATGAGGAAACTGGGGTTCAAAAAGATTGAACTGGGGTGGCTAGGTGGTGCAGTGAATAAAGCACTAGCCCTGGAGTCAGGAGGACCTGAGTTCAAATCTGACCTCAGACACTTAACACTTACTAGCTGTGTGACCTTAGGCAAGTCACTTAACCCCGATTGCCATCCAAAAAACAAAAACAAAACACAAAGAGATCGAATCATTTTTCAAGCTCACATGACTTGTAAGTATTAGAGTCAAGGTTTCAAACCCAAGTCTTCTAACTCAAAATCCACTGCCTTTTTCATTATATCATGGGGCCTCAGATTCCCAAGGTGAAGCAGGTCCCCATGGTCTCAGCAATAGTAGGTTATCAAAACAGGACCGTGAACTCCAGTCTCTTTGCACTATATCTCTGTTCCTTTTTCCACTGGAGTATTCTCAGATTTTACTAGTGAATTAAATGAAAAAGTAGAATTCACTTTACAGAAATCTGATTTATCACCAACTTTGTAGGAACATATCCATTCCATAAAGACAGTGGTAAATGGCTTCCCATAATGGGAAGTCCCTCACCTCTCCCCAGCCAAAAACAAAAGTACACTCTGAACTATCTCGTGTGCCCAAAAAGATTTTTATGAGCTTTAGTATGAATTGTGAATTAAATAATTTCCTGTTATCTCTTATTCTTCCATCAAAAGACAGGAAGCCATTAGTGGACTATGGTCAGAAAATTGCAGAGTATAATGTATTTTTCATTTTCAGTCAACAGATAAGGATTCACAAACCCATCATGAGATATAAAGTCCTGTAGGGAAATAGGTATATCTCAAAAGTGGAAAGTAAATGGGACCCAACTCAATTAGATGATGAACCTACAAGAATAAAACTGAGTGTAATGGATGAAACGGGATTTTCTAATTTCCACAAGGGGATAAGGTGCTCTCTGCCTTATTTCCTTCAGCTGCTTTCCATTGACCAAGTCTACAAATTGCTGAGACCGGGAACCATTAGAATGACATAGATAGGTTATCACATTTTGAGGGACAACATACAAACTATGAACATATAAGATATATAAAAATATATGTGTAATATATAATATGTAATGTAATTTCAAAAGAGTATCTAGGACAAACATCTAGTGTATCCTCCTATTCGTAAAAATCTATCATGCAAATGGAATAAAGTACCTGAAGAAGTAGGTAATCAATTCAAACAGACTAAATAGTCTGGCACTCAAGACCCTTGATCATTAGGCCCCAAACTATCTTTCCCACCTTGTCTCACACTATTCCCTGAAAAGTACTACTCCCCTGCATAAACCCTCTTTGTGCCACCAAGACTTATCCATTCATTATGATACAAACATGCCTAACATAGTCTTGTCTTGTAACATTACAGGCTAGATTAGTGATCTCAAACTGCTTATTCAAGTATTTAAAGCTTATCTGTTAATATGTCTCCTGTCTGCATCTTTGGTCTTTTTCATAGATACTTGCTAATCTAATTATATCTTGTTGTAAATGAAGGAACAAAGAGCTTCATAATATACCTGGAGCACAAGCAACCTCATATAACCTCAAGTTAAAGGTTGAAGCATTAAGTAATCTTTTAATGAAATCTTATCATGCAAGACATAACTAACTTTCTGAAGTCCTTCCTACTCCCTCAAACCCCTTCCCAGAATTTTGATACCATAGAAATTCTCAGATTTATGTGCTATAACATAGGGCCAAGGAAGAACTGGATAACTGTAGCACAAAAGACATTATTAGAGAAAGGACTGAAGAAGGAAGTGGGCTAGTCACATAGTAAGAAGGGGTGACTGGTGGATAGCCAGAGGCATGCATAAATGGCAAGAAATCTGAGATGGTCCCCAGTAAATTGGGTACATTCTTTCCTGAGGATTTATAAGAAGTTGTGACCAAAAGTTGCATATAATTAAGACAAAAGGTAATCTGTGCCATTGAAGAAGATACATTTATAAGATCAGAGATCCAATAAGCCATCATTAAGTGCCTACTAGATGCAAATCAGGAAGCCTTGAGTTCAATTTGGCCTCAGACACTTAATAACTGTGTGACACTGGGCAAGTCATTTAACCAATGTTTGCTTTAATCCACTGGAGAAGGAAATGGCAAATGACTCCAGAATCTTTGCCAAGAAAACCCCAAGGACAGCACTGGGATGTAAATGTCCACTGGGTCACAAGGAGTCAGACACAACTAAACAACTGAACCATGACAGATGCAGGTTACTGTTCTAGGTTCTGCAGATTAAAAAATGAAGAATAAACTCTTTTCCACAAGGTGCTTACATTCCACTGGGAGTACATAACATACAAAACAATTATTTCATAATTTGAGGAGAAAGGGGCAAAGCACTAACAACCAAGAGGATCAAGAAAAACTTCTCATGGGAAATAACACATGGTCTGAAACCTGAAGAAAACTATAGGGGCAGCTAGGTGGTGCAGTAAATAGAGCACTGGCCCTGGAGTCAGGAGGACCTGAGTTCAAATGCCGCCTCAGGCACTTAACACGTACTAGCCATGTGACTTTGGGCAAGTCACTTAACCCCAATTGCCCTGCCTCCCCCCGAAAAAAAAAGACAAAAAAAAAACCCTATAAGTTCCACAAGGTGCAGGTGGGGATGGAGCACATTCTGAGCATTGGGAAACAACCCAGAGGGGAGAGCAGGAGTGCTAGGCTCTGGGCAACTTGCTGTTAAGCCTGTTTGACTGGATCACAGTAAAATGTCCAAGGGGGAGAAATGAGCAATAAGCTTGGAAAAGTGAGCTGAAGCCAGACTGTTAAGGGCTTTAAATATTGCTCTGAAGAGTTTGTATTTTAACCTAGAGCAGGGGTTCTTAATCTATTTTTATGTCATCTGTTACCCTTTAGGAATCTAATGAAGGCTATGGACTCCTTCACAGAATAATGCTTTTAAACATATAAAATAAAATACATAGAAATACAAAGGAAACCAATAATAGTAAAATGGAGTTAACAAAAATTTTTAAAAAACAAGTTTGTGAACCCCAGGTTAAGAATGTGTCTAGCTTCCTATATATAATCAATAATATATTTCTTACTTTCTCAATATGTGAGAAAGTAGGTGGTGGGAGGGAAAGAATCTGAACTAAAAATAAAAATAATTTTTTTAAAAAAGAGAATCCCTTTCTAAAAGCAATAAGGAGCCACTGAAGTTTATTTAATGAGGAAGTAACGTGACAAATGTGTATTAGGAACACTTTGGTGTCTATGTGGAGATGAATTAGAGAGGTGAGAGACTGTAATTCAGTAGCCCAATTAACAGACTATTGCAATAATTCAAGTGAGAGGTGAAGAAGACTTGAAATACGGTAGTGGTCATGTGAGTGGAAAGAAGGGTTAGATTTAAGAGACATTTGAGAAGTAGGGTCACCTAAATGGCACAGTGGATAGAGTGTCAGGAAGACTTATCATCCTGAATTCACATCTGCTCTCAGACACATACTGGCTGTGTAACCCTGGGCAAGTCACTTAACCCTGTTGACCTCAGTTTCCTCATCTATTAAATGAGCTGGGGAAGGAAACGACAAACCATTCCAGTATCTTTGCCAAGAAAACCCCCAAATGAGGTCACAAAGGGTTGGACACGACTTAAACAAATCAACAACAATAATAACAACAAAGAGAAATAGAATTAATGGGGTTGAGTGTCAAATGACTGGAAATAAGGGTTAAAGGAGAGAAAAAAGTCAAGGAAGATGCCAAGGTTGTGTACTTGGAAGACTAGAAGGCACTAGATTAGTGCCCTCAATAGAAATGTATAACTTTGGGGAAGTGGGTGTAGGTGAGAAGAGTTTCATTTGGAACATTTTTAGTTTGAGATGTCAAGTAGGTCATTGGTGATGAAGGTCTGAAATTTTATGGACCTAGTCACAGCAAGTGAAAGGTTTATATTTTTTTAAAAGCAATTGGGGTTAAATAACTTGCTCAAGGTTACACAGCTAGTTATTTGTGTGTGGGTGCTAATTTTCTGAGGCCAGAACCGATCCCGGGTCCTCCCGACTCCAGGGCCAGAGCTCTTACTCACTGTGCCACCTACCCACTCTGTGAAGGGTTTATATTAAAGAAGGATATCCCAATACAACTCCTGAAAAATGCCAATCTATTATTTATATTTTCTGGAAATTAATTTGGAATCATGGGAGAAAAGCAGCCAAATTGTTAGTATGCCTTGATCCCAAAATTCCATTTCTGTGCATATGTACCAGAAAAATTAAAGACAATAAAGTGTATATATGCGCATATGTACATACTATTCACATACATATGTATACATACATATATTTGTATATGTATATACAAAATATCCATAGTAGTACTTTTCATGATAGCAAAGAACCAGAAATAAAGCAGGTGCCCATTAACTAGGGAATAAGAAAACAAAACATCATAAAGAATATAATAAATTATTGCATTATAAGAAAGAATGAACATAAAAAAATTCAGAGAAAATTAGAAAGACTTGTATAAACTAATGCTAAGTAAATAGAAAAAGGGGAATGTACAAAACTACTATATAAATATGAATAAAAAGAATTAAGAAAGAAAGCTGAACATTCATTATAATAACCAATCTTGACCAGAGTAGAAGTGAGACTATATATACCTCAGTGCTTTCATAGAAGAGGTAGGAACTATGGGTGTGGAATGTTTTGTATATTGTGAAATAGATTGCTGATCACTGTAACAGTTGGTCTTGCTTAAATTCTTTCTCTTTGTCACAAGAGATGGCTCCAGGGTTGTAGAGGCGTGTATATCTGACAAAGACTAGGATGGAACAAACAAATAGCAAAAAGGAAGTTCATTCCTTGGGCCGTTTGATCCTGACAACACAAATATAAAGTGCCATCTCATTGGATATATGTTTTCTCCATAAACAGTTCTTCTAGATGCAATAGGATTCCATGTTTAACTAGTAACTGACATACTCTCTATAGGAAGAAATCAATTCATAGGCTCTACAGCTAGTCAATCTGGACAGGTTCCATCAAGAAATCTTATCTGGGTCATTCATGTGGGCAAGGCTAAGGATTTCTCCCTCTCCATAGTTTCTACATCTCTAATTCCAAAAAGAAAAACACAGGTGTTCATAACCCAAAAACTGGCCTCAAGCTAATTAAAACAATAGTCCAAGAAAATTCGGTTTTTAAATGAAAATGTTTTAAAACATCTTGTTCTTTGACTAAGATCCAATCCTTTAGGGGATAAAGTTTAGAAATAAATTTGTAAATAGAAGACTGTTAGAGGAAGAGAATAAAATCTTCTAGGTTATAAGACTTAGTCAACATTTTGAAATGCTAAAATTAATTGCAAATACTCATTTTTGTTCTATTCGACTTTGGTATGTAAAAAAGCTTTCTCATGGGCTATTTTATAGGAAAATCAGGAAATATAACAATTATTTTCACTTAAAATATGAATTTATGTACCTTAAAGAGAATTCAAAAAAATATGTCTATTTATCTACTCTGATTTCATTGGTTTAGGGAACTTCCAGGTGAGGAAACTCCACCTATGTAGGTTGGCATCTTCTCTGCAACTTAAAGTCTTTGAAGGTTTACTAGAGCCATGAGAGATTAAATAACTTGTGCAAGGTCACCCAGTCAGTACATGTTAGAAGTTGGACTTGAACCAAGGTTTTCATGGCTTCAAACATGTCTCTATCTATATATTGTTTCCTCTTTGAGATAGTATAACAAATACACTGATCTGCCAGCATTTGGTTAGATGTTCTTTATAGCAATTACCTAAGTCCACCTTGCATTATACAGTTATTATTTTTATATTTGGCTTATCCTATCTACTAAATTTAAGGTCCCTGAGAGTAGATACTATTTATTATTCAACTTTATGACTTGCATAGTGATTTACATATAAGCAGACATTAAAGAAATGTTTCTTGAATAAATGTTCAAATATTCCCTACTCTTTCGGGTTTCATTCACCTCTCCACACAAATGACTTTGATAGGGAGGAACAGAAGCAAAATTATAAGGGACTAACAAGTGAGGGATTGGTGAGGAAGGATATTTTTTCAAGAATTTTGGCAATGAGAAGAAGGAGGAAAATGAAATGAAAATTTAGAAAGGTAGCAAAGCATATATTTATTTTCTTTACTCTACTTAGAAGATGGTTGTCCTTTGCTCCTCCCCCCTTCATATCTTAAACATTATCAGTATCTTGGGGATAGATGGCAGAGAAAAGGTAGGGACCCACCTGAGTTCTCCCAAATTCCCTACAAACAACTTATTTTAAATGCCTCTAATGGAATTCTGGAGCAGCAGAACCAACAAAAGGTCACAGTGAAATAATTCTCCAGCCCAACACAATTTAGGAGATTAACAGAAAATCTCACAAGGTAGTGATCAGGCCTAGAACATACTACAGCACAGGCCACATCCCAGCAAATCAGCAGCAAGCCTTAGGGATAGCTGCATCAGTATCAACACCTTCAGTAAGGGGGTTGAATGAGTGGTCAGAAAGAGATCACAACAGCTCCTTTGCTGGCACTGCGTTCAGAACCTTCTTGCATTTCCCATTATACAGTCCAAGTCACAGTTGCAAGGAGGAGCACTAGAACACTAGCACTTATGATCCCAGGGAATTGGGGTCCCTGATCATGGTTCCCAGACAGAGAAGAGTACTTATGGTTGCTTATTAGAGTGCAGGGACCCTACTCTCAGGCCCAAGGCAGAAAATAACAACAATGCTTGCAACCTCGGGAGAATAAGAACCTGAATTACAATTTCAGGGTCATAAGGAACAAGAGCACTTAAGGTCACTGGGGAGCAGGGGCTCTGGTCACAGGTCCAGGCCAGAAAAGAGTGCTTGTGATCACTCACAGACCAGACCAAAGGCCAGGACAGAAATGACCACAACTCTCCTTAGATCATACCACCTTGGAAAAACCAAAAACTTTTCCCCCAGAACTGGCTCTGAAAACAGCAGCATGAAAAATCTGAAGTTTGGGACAGTGCCCCATTAACCCCAGGAGAAGAGTCTAACTTGAACATAAACTCCCAAGAATATTATAACCAAATTCCAGAGCTCCTAAGTCAAGGAGAAAATACTGCAAGCAGTCAGAAACAATTTATATATCATGGAACCACAGTCAGGATAACACAAGATTTAGCAGCTTCTACATTAAAGAATGAAAGGATTAGGGAAAAGGAGATAGGAATAATCTACCCAGAAAAACTGAATATAATCCTTCAGTGGAGAAAATGGATATTTAATGAAATAAAGGACTTTCAAGAATTCCTAGTGAAAAGTGCAGAGCTATAATCTAACTTTCAAATATAATACTTAAGAGGAGCATAGAAAGGTAAACATGAAAGAGAAATCATGAGACTCAATAAGATTAAATTGTTTGCATTCCTACATAAGATCATACTTCTAACTCCTAAGAATTTTATCACCATTAGGCCAGTTAGAAGAAGTATATTTAGAGGTGATAGGTATGAGTTTACTATTATGGAGTGATTTGAAAAAATAAAATTAAGAGATGAGGAAGAGAGGTGCACTGGGAGAAGGGGGAAGGAGAAGTAGAATGGGATAAATTATCTCACATAAAAAAGGCACAATAGGAAAACTTTTATAATGGAAGGAGGATGATGGGGCTGGCAGACAAAGGAATTGTCTAAAAGAGGGAATAATACACACTCAGTTGGGTATATAAATCTATCTTGCCCTACAGGGAAGTAGGAGGGGAGATTGATAAAGAAGGAGGTTCTGATCAAAGCAAGGGTGGATTGGGGGAGGCAATGGTCAGAAGAAAAACAGAAAGCTGAGCATGGACAGCATGAAAGGAGAGAAAGAGAAGGATAAAGAGGGGAAAATATGGGAAGGAAGGAAATATATAGTAATCATAACTGAGTGGGAATGGGATTAATTTATCCACAAAATGGAAACAGAGTAGATTAAAAATCAGGATCCAATAATATACTGTTTATAAGAAATAGACTTGAAGCAGAGAAACACACAAAGAGTAAAGGTAAGGGACTATAGCAGAATATACTGTGCTTCAGCTAACATTAAAAAAAAGAAGAGGTAGCAGTCTTAATCTCAGACAAAGCAAAAGCAAAGTATAGATCTAATTAAAGAGATAAACATGGAAACTACATTTTGCTAAAAGATAACATAGACAACAAAGTACTATCAATACTAAACATGTAGAAACCAAATGGCATGTCAGTCATATTCTTAAAGGAAAAGTTAAATATGTTACAAGAGGAAATAGAGAGTAAAACTATACCAGTGGGGAACCTCAACGTTCCCCCCTCAGAACCAGGTAAATCTAACCAAAAAATAAACAAGAAAGAAGTTAAGGAGATAAGTAGAATTTTACAAGTTAGATATGATAGATCTCTGTAGAAAACTGAATGGGAATAGAAAGGAGCATACCATTTTCTCAGTGGTAAATGGCACCTACACAAAAATTTACTATATGTTAGGACATAAAAACCTCACAAACAAATGCATAAAAACAGAAATGTTATGTTCAGCCTTTCAGATCACAATGCATTAAAAATTATGTTCAATAAAGGGGCATGGAAACATACATTGAAAATTAATTGAAAACTAAATAATCTAATCCTAAAGAATTAGTGGGTCAAAGAACAAATCATAGAAACAATCAATTATTTTATTAAAGAGAATGACAACAAGGAGACAACATAACAAAATTTATAACATGGGATGGGATGCAGCCAAAGCAGTCCTTAGAGAAATTTTGTATCTCTAAACACTTACATCAATAAAACGAGCTAAAAAGAGCAAATCACTGAATTGGGCATGAAACTAGGGGAAAAAAAGAAACAAATTTAAAACCCCCAATTAAACATCAAATTAGAAATTCTGACAAAGGAAATATTTTTAAAATGAAAGTAAGAAAATCAGGGATAGAACTGGGAAAATGAAAAATTGTAAAATAGGTAAACCATTAGGCAATTTGATTTTAAGAAAAAGAAGAAAACCAAATCACTAATATCAAAAATGAAAAGGGTGAATTCACCACCAATGAAGATTAAATTAAAGCAATTATTAAGAACAATTTTGCCCACTTATATGCCAATAAATCTAGCAATCTAAGTGAAATAGATGAATATTTACAAAAATACAAATTAACAGAAAAGAAAATAGAATACTTAAATAACCCTATCTTAGAAAAAGAAATTAAACAAGCTACAAACTAGTACCCTAAGAGAAAATCCCCAGGACTAGGGGGATTCACAAGTGAATTATACTAAACATTTAAAGATCAGTGAAATAAATTAGTATAATACACAGTAGTAAAAGACCATAGCAAACTAGTGTTTAATAAACCCAAAGTTCCAAATTGTGGGGACAAGAACTCACTATTTGGCAAAAATTGCTAGGAAAACTAGAAAGCACTTTGGCAGAAATTACGTATGGACTCGCACCATCTAACACGATACGGTCAAAATGGGTATATGATTTAGACATGAAGGGTGACATCATAAGCAAATTAGTAGAGCATAGAATATTTTACCTGTCAGATCTATGGATAAGGTAAGAATTTATAACCAAAAAAGAGATAGAAAGCATCACAAGAGGCAAAATGAATAATTTGGATCATATTAAATTTAAGAGGATTTGCACAAACAAAAACAATGCAGCCAAGATTAGGAGAAAAGTAGAAAATTGGGGGGAAATTTTTATAGCAAGTTTTTCTGATAAAGACTTCATTTCTCAAATATATAAAAAACTGAGTCAAATTTATAGGAATATGGGTCATTTCCCAATTATTAAATTAAAACTTCACAGAACAAATCCCTTTAGTAAAAGGATTTGTTCTATAAAACTTGGGGAAGTTTGGATTCAGTCAAAGGGCCACACTTAAGGATCTAGAAGGCCACATATGGCCTAAAGGCTACAGGTTCCCTATACCTGGTCTAAATCATCATTGATTAGAGAAATGCAAATTAAAACAATTCTGAGGTACTATCTCACACCCATCAGATTGGCTAACATGACAGAGAAGGAAAATGACAAATGTTAGAGGAAATGTGGGAAAAATTAGGGCACTAATGCACTTGTTAATGAAGTTGTGAATGAATCCAACCATTCTGGAGAGCAATTTGGAACTGTACCCAAAGGGCTCTAAGACTGCATTACCTTTGACCCAGAAAAACTACTAGGTCTATATCCCAAAGAGATTTTTAAGATGGGAAAAGGAACTGTGTATTAAAAAAAAAAAAAATATATATATATATATATATATACATATATATATATATATATATATATATATATATATATATATATCAGTTCTTTTTGTGGTGGCAAAGAATTGGAAATTGGGGGGATGCCCATCAATTAAGTAATGACTAAATAAGTTGTGGTACATGACTGTGATAGAATGCTACTGTGCTATAAGAAATGACAAGCAGAAGGGTTTCAGAAAAAAACTAGGAAATCATATGAACTGATGCAAAGTGAAGTGAACAGAACCAGAACATTATACACAGTAAAAAGGATTATTGTATGATAATCAACTGTGAATGACTTAGCTCTTCTCAGCAGTACAATGATCCAAGGCAATTCTCAAGGACTTACGATGCAACATGCTATCTACCTATGAGAGAGATCTGATGGAGACTGAATGCAGATCAAAGCATACTTTTTAATTTTATTTTTCTTGTTCTTTTTATTTATTTATGTTTTCTTTTCCAATATTGCTCATATGGAAATGCATTTTGCATGATTGTGCATGTATAATCTGTAGCAAATGGCTTACTGTCTCAGGAAGAAAGTAAAAGGTGTTTTTTTTTAATTTTTAACATTCATTTTTTAAAATGAACTTCAAAAATAATTTTTACATGCAATCAAAAAAATTTCCCAAAAAATGGAGAAAAAGGTTAGCAATATCTTTACTCATCTTCATTCACCTTTGCAAGGTTAGAACCGCCTTTTATGCCCTTAAACTCAGCTCTTCATTCTTCTAGAAACCTGCTCCATCAATCTTCCTTTATCTTGCTTGAATTTTCAATTTTGTTCACTCTGCTTGCCTTTTCTCCCCTAAAACAAGTCTCAGGTCTCCTCCATCTTGAAAAAAAAATTTCAGAAGTCTTTCAAACTTGCTATCCCTTTAATCTATTTTTCTCCTTTCCTTCATTACCAAATTTCTATAAAAAGTAACATATACTCCTTGATATCTTCTTTATAAATCACTCACTAATCATTAATTAGTTCTTTATGATCTGTCTTCTGTCAACACCTCTCAAATTTTCTCTCTCAAATTTCACTGATGATCTAATAAGGAGACCCAATGGTTTTATCTTCTTTGACCTCACTTCATACTATGCTCTGCCCCCCTCATTTTTTATCCTTTCATTTCCAGTAGCTTACATGACAATGCTCTCCCTTAGTTCTCCTATTTATCATTCATCCAACTCCCCCCCACATTATGTAACTTTACTATCCACTCAATAATTATCAGGTGACTATTTTGTACTATACACAAGGCATTGTGCTAAGTCATGGGGGAATATGTGAGGATGAAAAAAACCACATCCCCTGCTCTTATGGAGTTTAAAGTTTAAGTTGGGGACAGAAGATGCATATACAAATACCTAAAATACAAAGTAGAATATAAATATTGTAAGAGAGAATAAGGAGGTAAGACAGGACTACTCTGTAAAAGGGAGAGATCATTTCAGGTTATTTCCTGAAGGTTCCATCCCATAATAATTTAAACATAATAATGATTATAATCTCCTACATCTGTATAGTGGCTATCATTTTCACCTCATGCCTTATCATTCTCATAAACAGCACTATGTAATAGAAAGAGTACAAAATTTAAATTCAGGAAACCTGGTTTTAGTCCCAACTTTACCACTGATTGTGTGACCTTAGACAATATAGTCAATCAATAAGCATTTATTAAATGCTTACTATGCGCCAAGCTCTTCCACTTTCTCTGCCTCAGTTTACTCATCTGTCAAAAAAGGGATTGAGGGGCGGCTAGGTGGCGCAGTGAGTAGAGCGTCGGCCCTGGAGTCAGAAGGACCTGAGTTCAGATTTGGCCTCAGACATTTAACGCACACACAGACAAAAACCTAGCCATGTGACCTTGGGCAAGTTACTTAACCCCAATTGCCCTCCAAAAAGCAAAAAAACAAAAACAAAAAAGGGATTGATTCAGATGACCAGGCTCATATATAGGGCCAATCATAAATTCCCGTCCTGTTAACCTTTGCATTTCACAGTTGCTTTTTTCTCATCTGAAAACAAAACAAAACCTTCCTATGGCCCTTTGCCTACCTCCGACTCCTTTTACACTGTATTTCTCCCCACCAGCATTTTTATAAGCTGGGGGTGGGGGAGGTCATTTTTATTTCCTGTACCTCAAAACAAACACAAAGGTTTTCAGTGGTTTCAGGTAAAGCTTTTATTTTTCCATTTCCTTTGACCTTCTTTACCTCCATTCTATAAATTTTCTTGATACATCTGGCCCAGGGTCATGATACCCCGGCTGAGAATCACTGCACCAGACCCTACTACTTTCTCCAATCAGGGTTAGCCAGTATCATATTTCAGTTGTTAGCCAGTTTAATCATCCCTCCTGTCGAAAAAGTTTGGCTTGTGGATAAATCAAAGGGGCATTTGCAACAAAAGTCAGAGACAGACCCAAGTTCTAGGAAGAACTTCATGTTGAAAATATATTGCCTTTTCATGCACAAACCAAGGTCACAAATAGTACTTTTCACCTTGATGAGAAATTTGAGATTTTAGGTGAAAAAAATTCTATGTCAGGCACAAGGACCCTATCTCGTATCATCTATACTCTTTCTTTAAATAAAAACACATAATTTCTCAGTCATAAATTTGTCCTAGCTAACCAAAGAAGACATGTGTTTCTTGATTTGTGTCACCAAACATATCTTAAATCAAACTTCCAAGTGCAACTCCCTAAATCTGACTCTGCTCTAGCAGGAGACATTCTTCCACATTATCCCTGAGTCTTGAAGTCATTCTGATAACCCATTGCTTTTTACTATTAGTGGTTGGTCACTGTGTTTGTGAGAATACAAACGTGTAAGAAATATCCTTCGGATATGAACTGTAATTGGTCCATCTCATCAACCAGGATGGAGAGCCAGCAAAATTTGGGAGTAAAATAGAAGAGGTGGGTATGAGGATGACCTGGAAATATGAGAAGTTTGAGATCATGATTGAGTAATGAGGCAAAGCCGCATAAGTGTAAGCAGGAACCAGAAATCATGCAGACGCTAGAGAGCAAGACAAGGAAGTGGGTCAAAGCCACACAGTCAAGAAAGCAGAAACATATCTATTGTGCCAGCAAGAAGTTACCTTGAAACAAAGTCAAACTCTTCCTTCACCACAAACCTTCATTTTTCTCCTACAAAGGCATGAAGAAATCATGTGACTTTGGTTATATGGACCAACTAGATAAAGACTTCTGTTACATGGATCAAGTAGGAAAAGTCAAGCAGGGCTACAGAATGAATGGCTTATTGAATGTTGGTCCAAAGTTACAGCAGCTTAGTAAATCATTCCAGATTAATAGCATCTCTTCCAAAAACTTGGCAAATCCTGACACAAAGAGGAGTCTGGGGAATTACCATTCAGAATGTCATCTGAGTTTATGGACTGGCTCTGGATATCCCTAATTTCCCCCTTAGTGGCTCGTTTTGGAACCGTCACTTTATCTAAGCCCATATATTGCCACTAAGACTATCAAAAGAAGCCTACTTCCATTTTTTGAAAGTTCACAGTTCAAATCTGGCCTTAGACACTTACTAGTGGTGTGACCTTGGGCAAGTCACTTAACTTGTTTTCTACAGTTTCCTCAACTATAAAATAACAATAATAATAGCACTTACTTCACAAAGTTATTCTGAGGATTAAATGAGATATTCTTACAGTGCTTTTGCACAGGGCCTGGAATAGAATAGGTACTTAATAAATATTTCATTCCTTAACAGGTACCTTAATTAAGTACCTAGAATAGGTACTTAATAAATATTTCATGATTGTTATTAAGTGCAGAATAAGTAACATAGACAATAAGAGAGCTAAGAAGAGAGATCACCAGGGGCTTGGGTAGGGAGAGAAAGCTTCATGGAGGAAATAGAATATGATATAGGCAGTGGATACAGAGTAGAAGGTTGAAAATATATCTATATACATATCAAGGTTATCTGTTAATCCACAGCTGCTACCATGTTGTCATATCTAGTGTTCTTCACATGCACTGACAGTATTCTTTTAATTACCAGGAGGATGCTAAGGACAAGAAGCCCTACCCAAGTTTTAAAAATGAAGAGATCAATAGAATCAAGGAAAGACCCTATAAGACTGGGCTTTAGAATTTTTAAAGGGGAATAAAGAATTTGGAGACAATCTGAAAAAAAGCATTATGAAATGCTAAATGAATTGGGAATATTTAGCAGGTAAAAATAAGATCAGTGGGGAAACCAGTGGGGCAACTGATAGCAAGCAGCTCTTATCCCAACAAGGAAAAAGAAACACAGACAAAACTGAAGAGGAAGGAATTTGTTAGGGATGCAATATAGTGATTACAAGTTAGGGATGCAATATAGTGATTACAGTTATCAGATGCAGAACTGAATCTCCTCTCCTTCTGGAGATGGTACAGATAAAGGTAGGCATCTGCTTATGGGGAGTGGACTAGTGAAATGTTGAAATCTAGTTCTTTATTGTCCTACCTTTAAGTCGTACTCAGCAATTTTAAGAGACTTCCTCATTGCTAAAAGGAACCTGATAAGCATGTTACTAAACTGAGTCCTAGTTCTGACACTTTTTAGCTCTATAAACTTGGACAAGTCAATTTACTTTACCTGTTCTACATTTTTCTTTATTCTTAAGCTGAGATAATAGTATTTGTACTATATTCTTCCAAGGGATGTTATTAAAGATGTGTTTTATAAACTTTAAAGTTGTGTATGACTATGAAGAAATACCCTTACTATATTTTTATTAAATTAGTAACAAAAATTCTAGAAGTTAAGAAAATGGGGGGCACTGTTCAAATTCTCCTAAAGAGACAAGTGAAAAGAAACCACTGTCATGAGTAGGGAAAATTAAAGAGGGTTTTGACGCTTTCAGAAGAATAGGAAATGGTAACATACAGAGTGTTGTAATGGAAATGGGAATTTGAAGATCTTCCCTGCCTCTTAATAGATCTAGTGGAGTTTGAAGACCTCCCCTTCTTTGAAAGTAAACTCTGCCCCCTAATAGGCTGAATGTGGTCAAATGGAACCTGTGGAGGGAGGGGTTTGCTGAAGGGAAGCAAAGCCCACAGGAAGCTGGAAGTCAGAGCTAGTGAGATGGTGGGAGAGAGAGGACACTCAGGAAAGGAGATAAACAGGTTTATGAGTAAATATTGATCTTGTATTAGTTTGTGGAAAGGCTGAAGGATGGTATGGCTCTCTGTGTTGTTATGGCTTATTAATTTCTTTACTATTATGATGGAATCAGTTTACTGGTTTTGGAATTTGGTTTTCTGGTATCTAAATAAATGTTTCAGTTCTGTCTTCTATATGGAGAGTTTAGTATAATTTGCAATTGATGGTCATGCGATATTTATAGTCATGGTCTTTATCGTGATCATGGGTGCTGTAAATATTGCATTGGCACTACAGGTGTTAATATATAAGATCTCCCAAAGGTCTTAGTACAGTTTTAAGCTTTAATAGCTTAAAACTATATATTATGTGTGTATATATTATAGAATATAAATCTACAGGACAGAGAGAGGGAGGAAGAGGAAGAAGAAGAGGAGGAACTGCAGAAGTCTAAATAGTCCTTTAGACTTTTATCCCCTAGTGAGGCAGCTTAGTGGGTAGAAAGTCAGACTCAGAGACTGGAAAACCTGAGTTCAAGACCTTCCTCTGATATATATTAGCTATGTGAGCCTGGCTACATCTCTTAATGTCTCTATACTCCAGGCTAATTGTCTACAAACTTTAGACAAACTGGGAAAGATCACTAGAGAGGCAGGCAATATATCTTCTGAGAGTAGTGAGCAAGCAGTAAGTAGTCAGAAAATAATAATCACTCCTAGCTCAGAACAAAGATCAGAGCTGTAGAAACAACAAGAATTTGGAGGCCAAGCAAGCTGGGGGAAAAATTATGAAGTCCTTTCTGTAGGTCACGGAACAAAACCACCCTAGAAATTGACTGTATTAGTGTCAGTCTCAAATTAGTTACAAAGATATCTATACATATCCAAGACCTATTTTGCTTCTTTATTATGCTCTAGAGCACATTACCCTCAAAGTTTTTATATTTACATGCTAGTTATTTAAGATTTAGCTGCTTTATTTATATTTGTTTGTTTTAATGTCTCTTAAAAGGTTAGAATTTAGCAGTTCTTTCATCTGATGCTCACAGCCAAGGCTCTCCTACCACCAAGTGGCAACATGTGTATATTATAGGATTAATAAGTAAATGGAGGAAACTATGGAAATCAAATATTACTGGGTTGACAGCTCTATGACAGGTTTTTTTAATGACCAATCCTACCCACTAGGGCAAGAATAGACAAAATACCTCTCATATTCACTTCTAACTTTAGGATTCTATACTTTTGGTCTACACCATGACCAGATCCCATTTCTTCATATTTCTAATCCTCCACACGATGCAAGAGCTAAGATCCTACTTGCCTTTGTTCTTTTGCAGGGTTAAGAAAATGGATAGAGTATCAGGGCCTCTCTTCCCCACATCTATTTGGTGGCAGATATCACAACAGAAGGAAACTGTGTCAGAATAAATGAAAATCATTGCAAGAAAGATCAGGGCAGAAAGGGGGGAGCTAAGTTCTGTCTTCAGTATGCTGTAGTTGAGCTGTTTAAGTCTTCTCTCCAAGAGAATGACATTGTCCCTGACAAACCACTTCCTTTGCAGCTCCCCAAGAGGCATCTAGGAATAGATTTCTCAGTGCCTCATTCACACTTATCTTATTCATTCAAACTAACAAGACTTGTCATTATGGACTCCAAGCCAGAAACTTCATAAGATCACAAGTCCCAGATTGGGTCAAAGCAAAGCATCTTTATCTATTTACAAGGATAGGAAGAGATAGAGGGAGGGAGGGGGGAAAAGGAAGGGAGAGAGGGAGAGAGAGAGAGAGAGAGAGAGAGAGAGAGAGAGAGAGAGAGAGAACTTTTTAAAGGTAGACTGATTTGTTGTATCTATTATATATATTCTAACCAGGACTCTTCCTGATCTCTACCTCCAATTAAAAAAAAAAATTACCTCATCTTCTTTAAAAAAAAATCAATGGGGGGAGGCAGAGTCAAGATGGCAGAGTAGAAACAGGACTTCCAAGGAGCTCCTGCTCCCACCTCCTCCAATTCATGTAAAAAAAAATTACTCTAAACAAACTTTGGAGCTACAGAACCCACAAAATAATGCAGAGAAGCTAACCTCCCACTGAAGACAGCCTGGCAAACCAGCAGGAAGTGGCCAGCACAGTGTGTTGGGAGCCTAGCCCAGACTTGCATGAGAGGTATTAGCCTCAGGGCAGCCACAACTGGACCCCTGCTGGAGGGACTTCAGATCATCAGCAGCTGTGGTGGTTTCCAGAATTATCAACCCATAGATGCTAAGGACAAAGTGAGAGCTCAGTGCAGTGTGGACTTTGGCACCTGGGAGTTCAGGAGTACAGTCCAGCCTTTGCCCCTGGAGGGAAAAGCAGCTGAGGTGTGGTGGACATTCAGCCACTACTATGGGGCTGCTTCAGAGCTCCTGGCCTATACAGATTGTAGGGGGACAAAGCAACCAGTCTAAGAGGTAAATTGCTCTTGCTTTAACCTGCTTGAATCTGGGGTGGAGGTCCTGGGGTGCATGACCAGTGTGCCAGAGAGTGTAGAGGCTTCTGAGCAATTGGGATAAAGCTCCCCACTCTAGTAGCAGAGTTCTACTGTGGCAAAAAGCTCAGAAGTCAAGTAATTGAGTGGCAACATGATCAAACAAGAGAAGCAAGGAAAGCACAGCAGTCTGACTTTGGATTCCTTTTGTGGGGACAAAAAGGATTGGGGCATGAAACAGGAGGAAGACAGGGAAGTCAGAACTCCTGCACCAGAAACTTCCAAGAAAAGAATAAGCTACTTACAGAGGAGTTTAAGAAGGATTTTGAAAACCAAATAAGAGAAGTGGAGGAAAAATTGGGAAGAGAAATGAGAACAATGCAAGAAAATTATAAATGAGAGCCAACAACCTGGCTGAAGAAAATAACACCTTAAAAAATAGACTAACTCAAATGGCAAAAGAGGCTCAAAAAGGCAATGCCTTAAAAAGCTAAATTTGATAGATGGAAAAAGAATCTCAAAAGCTCACTGAAGAGAATCATTCCTTCAGAATTAGGCTGGAGCAAATGGAAGCTACTGACTTTATGAGAAATCAAGATACTATTAAGCAGATCCAAACAAATGAAAAAATAGAAGGCAAAGTGAAATATTTCATGGGAAAAACCACTGACCTGGAAAATAGATCCAGGAGAGATAATTTTAAAATTATTGGACTACCTGAAAGCCATGATCAAAAAAAGAACCTAGAAATCATCCTCCAAGAAATTCTCAAGGAAAATTGCCCTGATGTTTTAGAACCAATAGCTGAAACAAGGTATTAATTCAATAGCTGACACATAAATATACACACACATTTCTATTCCCTTCAACTATTCTCATACTGAGAAAAGTTTCATAAGTTACAATTATCATTTTTCCATGTAGGAATGTAAGTCATTCAAATTTGATAAGTTCCTTTTGATTTCTTTTCCCTGTTTACCTTCTCATGCTTCTCTTGCTTCTTGTATCTGAATGTCAAATTTTCTATTCAACTCTGGTTTTTTCATCAAGAATGTTTCAACTATTGAATTAACACCTTGTTTCAGTTCAAGTTTCTTTTAAGCCTCTATCAAGTCTGTTAAGAAACAGAATATGTGAATCCCATAACTTGTAAACTTCTAGAGAGGAGCTGTGCTTTATATAAGGAAGAACACAAGCTAGACAGTCAGAAATTCTTGGGATAAGCATCATGGAGGCAGGGAAGCTGCTGCTGGACTGAAGACTGAACTGATAATTGAGAAGAACTGAGAAGAGGAATGAGAATTGAGAACTGAGACAGAATTTCTTGGAGCAAGCCACATGGAGGCTGAATAAAGTGATTTTGATTTTGAGAACAGTTTATGGTGTTGAAGATTTCCAAGGGCCAGCCAGAGCTGCTGAGGATTTCTGAGGGCCAGCCGAGGATTTCTGAAAGCCAGCTAGAGCTGCTGAGGATTTCTGAGGGCCAACTGGAGTTGCCAAACACTGAGGAAGCATGACTGTGGTGCTGGTACTTTGTACAAATGTTGTTGTTACTTTGTTAATGTGACATGAATGTTCTTGTGGCTTTGTTAAGCCTCATCTTCCCAGGAATAGAGGCTGTGAAGGATTTGAGATGGACTGGACACTGTGAGCTTCAATATGGAAGGGGAACTGGACAAGGAGCTGGACAAGGAACCAGGAGCTGCCTGCCTTTGAACCCAGGTGAAAGTTGGATGGATTCAGGTAGGAGTTGGGACCATGGAAGAGGAACCATGGAAGCTGAGAGCCAGCCTCAAGGCAAGATGAAAGAAGACTTTACTTGGATACTGTGTACTGACTGAGAAGATTATGATTTACTGTGACCTAGGGGTGAAGAACTTTGACTTTTATACTTTGTGATAGAATTAAGGATTTTGGGATTGACTAAATGAATGTACTTTGTTGAAAACTATGGGACCACTTTGGTAAAAAACTATGGGACCACGTTGGTAAAAACAGCACTGACAATGTTACAACTTATCACTGAAATGGCCCCATAAAAACTATGGGGCCATTTCAGTGATAAGTTGTAACATTGTCAGTGCTGTATTTTTATTTTCTGTGAATGTTTTGCTTTGATTTGTTATTGAATAAATAGAGAGTTTGCTGTATTATGTAATCAGAACCTTGAAAGTTGTTCACAGCAGCAGTCCTCTGGAAAGCTGCTCATGCATGGCTTTCCAACTGATACCTCTTCAAACTCTTCCTAAGACAATTCAAATGGAAACAATTCAGTTTCCTGGCATGGCACTAGTATGCCATCCAGGCTTCACAGGTATACAACAATGAGGTCTGTAGACCTTCAGCCTAATACCTCTTCTCTCCCACACTTTCCTTTGCAGTCTCCCAAACAGTGAGCTAATTCTGACAATGCATGTGTCAACCTCATTATCTATGTGTACAACCCTAGAAAATATACTGATAAGGGAAGTGAACTTATCCACAGTATTCATTATTTCTTCTCTGGGTAACTTAATTTTCTGGGGAACTGAGAGTCCACCATAACAAAATATTCAGCAAAATGTTGATGCTATTTCAACTTTTTGATAGAAGTCTTTCTCATATGTGTAGGAACACTAATTTTTAATGTTCTAAGTATGATTTAAGCTCTTCTTCATGAGTTAGGCTTATCACTAAATCATTTATAGATATTTATCAATTGGTTAAATCTTAACTGACACCAGAAGGCTAAATGGAGACTGGCTACTTCTTTTCCTATCATTTGCCACTTTCTCATGAATGCAAAGTACAAAATGAGCTCTATGTAACTTACTTATACAAACCCATTAAACTCAGGAATCTTAACTTGGCAGCCTTTCAGCAAAGTAATCGCTGAGTTAGAAAAACTAAAGTAGCCTTTTCCTAAGTTGTTTTCTTGCCCACAATAGAGGAATCATCTTTCTTGTCTCTCTCAGTGACCTTTTATTTTTACAGCAATTCTCAAGACAGCTAATTACATTAGCATCAAAATGCCCATCAGCATCCCAAATAGCTTCCTATCACTCCCTAATTGGTTGAATTAAATCCATAGGAAAACATGACTATCTCTTAGACTTAATTTAAGATCCTTATAGCCAGGTTGTATTTTCACAATTGCAGGCATCTTCAACTGTTATTTAATTTCCAGATTTGGATAGTTGAGGGTACAGTGGGTAATAAAGGCTCTACCACAACTCTTACTCATTAACAGGATGGTAGAAGAAGTATCATTAATTCAGATCCATAAAACATACATGTGTTTCATAGGGTAACCTCTGCTATTCAAGAATACAAATTTTACCTGTAGTACGAATGTAAGAGTTTATACTTTCTTTTGGAAACCTGCTTCAGGCTATATTTTCCTCAAGAAAGAATTAACTAGATCTTTCTTAAACTAAATAATGAGTACTCCACTATAGATATTAATGAATTGCTAATACCTGTCCCCCAATTAGATACATTAGTCCAAGTTGTATATACCATATTACACATTAGGGATAGCAATAACCAAAACTACAAAGTAAGCAGAACTTTGTAGTTTAAACAAGTAGTCTAAGCAAGTATTAGTAAAATAGAAAAAAATCCTATCAATTCTTTCTTCTTTGCTTAGATGTGTAAAAACTGCCTCTAACTATAATATTTCAGAGAGGCTGAATATCTATTTATATTGTAGCTAACAAAGAGTAAGAGAACCCTGCTATTTTTTCCTGGGGAGTCAAGGGCCCAAAATTGGCTCATATAACTGAGTAAAATATATTTATTTAGGAGGTGATTAAGCTTAAGTATCTTCAATCATTCTTAAACAATCCTCAAGTCCAGCCATTTTAAAATATTAAGTAATCCACCCCAATTTTTTTTTCTTAAGTTCATCTTGAAACTTGAAAGGATAGGAAATCCTAAATATAAATACCACCCTTCACTCACTATGCAAACAGTATTTCCAGCTATGTTTAAGAAAATTCCTGAGGGGCGGCTAGGTGGCGCAGTGAATAGACCGCCGGCCCTGGAGTCAGAAGGACCTGAGTTTGGAGCCGGCCTCTGACACTTAATCCACACAAACAAAAACCTAGCCGTGTAACCTTGGGCAAGTTACTTAACCCCAATTGCCCTAAAGGGGCGGCTAGGTGGCGCAGTGAGTAAGAGTGCCAGCCTCGGAGTTTGGATGACCCGAGATCAGATCCAGCCTCAGAAAATGAGCACCCACGCATAAATAATGACTAGCAGTGTAACCTTGAGCAAGTTACTTAACCCCAATTGCTTTAAAAAAAAAAAAAGAAAGAAAGAAAGAAAATTCCTGCTAGACTTTACAAAGGTCATATTGTCTTGAATATAACTAATTTTAAATATTTATTTCAAATGTGTTAGCAGTTTTAGATCTATGCACATCACAAGGCAATTCTGGAGACTAGAACATTTAAAGTAGCTATCAATATACACACCTACAATGAGTTAGGATCTAGTACTTAGAGTTGGAAAGAACTTTAGAGATAATCTAAAATTTTGCTCTCTTTATAAGGAAGAAGAATAAGAGCCAAAGAAGTAAAGTGATTTGTCAAAGATCATGCAGGCAATAAACCAGAAAGGGAGGCTTTGAATCCAAATATTCTGACTCCAAATCCAATTCCCTTTCTATTCTGTCATACCTTAACTTAACTTACAAAATATTTCCATCGAAGTTTTAATCCATTTTGCCTAAAATGAACTCACTGAGATGGGGGGAGAGGGAGCCTCACACTACATATTATTACAATTAGGATCCAACTTATCATTGCCTTTTAAAAACAGTACTTTAGTTCATATTAAAAATTAAAACTTCTGTGAATTTATAATGGTCAAGCTTGGTTTCAAAGAAGAGATATGAGAAGAAAGCTCCTTTTCTCCTTTGCTAAAGCAGGTGATTATGGGTATGGAATATAATATCAGACTTATTTGATATCTGGTTTAGTTTTGTAGATTTTTTTTCTTCTTTTTCTCATGTTATTCTTCCTTTTTCATGTTATTTTAAAGTATGGCTCTTCGGGAGAGGGAAGAGGAAAGAATAAAGTGGGAAATATAGGTGATATAAAAGCAAAAGTATCAAAAATTAAGATCAAAAGGTGATTCAAACAATGCAAGATGAGACTTGAAATTTCATTTCAGTATTAAACTTTGAATTTTCATAATAAATCAAGTGAAATTTATTGAACTGGTGTCCAAGTTCTTCTGAGAACTAGCTCTTTTCCATCACCTACAGGATAATTAGAAAGTGCACAACCATGTAACTTGTTTTGTCTCCCAGAGGAAAAAAATATTTCATCATAAGAAATTTATCATTTTAGATATGGTCATTCTTTTGAGACCCTTGATTATCATAGAATATATTCACAGACTATTTTAGAATATGTTCAATTTTATTTCCTTCAGAAAGAAAAAAAACATATTGCTTTCAGATATTAGCAAGACCACTAGGAAATATATCATCAACCCTAAACCTCAGTCTAGTCCTGAAATGACTCATAAAAACTCTATAAAATTTTTTAAAATACTTCAAATGTTCGACTGCCAAGAATTTTACATGTGTCATGAAAGCCTCCAGTGACAAACTCTTCTAATATAATTTTCAGACACATTTGAAAGAGGAAAATCAAATCCCCTCCTGATTATTGCAAGGCCACAAAGAAACACTTCCATCTGTCACATTTTCTAAATGTAGTCTCAAAATAACACAGAAAAGGTACTATGAACACACTGTTCCTATTGTCATGTTTTTGCAACACAGACATACTTAAGAGATTAGGGAAGAATTCAAATAGTGTTGTTGTGTCTGTTGCTGTCACTGACCTTTTAACTTAGCACTACCCAAACCCTTCCATGTTCCATGTTTTCTGTGCCCAACATCTCAGGCAGCTTGAAGCACAGAACAATACATGAAACTGTCTGCAGGAATATACACAACAAAGGGAAAAAAACAGACATAAGAGGAAAAAGTCATCTAGAAGCTGTACTATTCTGCCACAAGGTAGTAGCTGTCTATATGTCTGACTCTATCTGTCACTCTGTCTGACTCTCGCACTCATTCACCTATCAACAGTCATCTCTGCCTCCACATTGAAAGGAATTTTAAGAATTTTAGCCCATACATTCAAAATCCAGACATGAATGTTCTAATCAAAATTCTTAGGAATAGTCACTGTCTTATCACTCCTATAGTTCACCTGCTTCCTGATTGAACTAATATGCTAAATTCAAACTGCATCAGGAAAAAAAAATGGAAGATTCGTGTCAATGCTTATGGACAGTTGTGAAAATCATCCCTTTTGTTTACAAAAGCAACAACAACCAAAGAAATGGTAAGCAACATTCCTAGATCAGAGGTATCAAATATATACAACCTGCAGATAACAATGTAGTAGGAAAACCAAATTAAAATGTAATAAGGAAATATTTAACAAAATAAATAAAAATATGATGGAACATAGATAATAGGATTTTCTAAGTCAATATGCACCCAGAGGGATCCATGTATATGGTTTAGTAGCCTTTCTGAGTTAAACATTATTGTTCTAGTCAATATATATGAATAATCATTGACAAATTATTGAAATCAAGTCCTAAAACTTTACCTTGGAATAGAAAATAGGGAATAATGGGCTTATTTTCAAGTCAGCTCTTTCCCTATCTTTCTCTGTATCTTAGTATACAACTTTCCATCCTTCCAGGGAGTGAGCAAGACTTCCTCTTCCTCCTTGAAAGGAAGGATCAGAAGATCTACTCTAGAAGGGCAAACAGGTAGGTAAGTAATGAAGAGAAAGATACAATTCTAGACCATTCAGGTCTTCTGCTTTCCTTATGCTTTAATGACTTCATCACTACACAGTACTACAGGGGGGAAAGATAGACAATGTCTGCACAAACTCCTGGGAGGCACAGATCATATCTATTTACACTGTCCTATAGAGTGCCTAACCAGGGTCAGAGTACATCAACCAGCAATCAAGTCAATGGGTTTATTTGTATTTTTAGAGTTTGGATAGATGAATGAATGAATGGATAGATAGACAGGTGAATGGATAAGCATTTATTAAATGCTTACTCTGTACTGGGCCTGGTACTAAGCACTTTTGCTGGTCTGATATGCTAGAAATTTTCTCAGTATACCTTATGAATTTAGTTTGACACTGTGTTTAAGCACAATAAGTTCAATAAACAAATGATAAATAAGTTCAAAAAGCAAATGAATAAACTCTTTAATAAAAAGATATAAGAAAATCTAGACTGAACCTTGTACCCCAGAAATAACATTACATAGCCAGGACCAGTTTCTTTCTCCAAATAAAAAGAAGTGTTGTCTCTTTCAAAGTAGACACCTTGAGGAGCTGTGCACACATCCCAGTGGTTCAACCACTGCTCAAAACTTTTTGGGAGCTCTTATAAGCAATGTTTAGTCTATTACTTCCTAATTTCTATTATTATTTAATGTATTATTATTATTATTTGAGTTTTGTTCAAAGCACAATGTCTCGATTTCAAGGTGCCTCATTAGCATTTTATCTTCTTTGTCTAACACACACCTTGCCCCTGTGGTTCCCTAATAAAACATCCTATGAGTATAGCAACAATGTCAAAGTCTTTTTCAGCATCAAGGGTATCCTTTTCCACTAGAGCATGTCTTTATTCCATTCTGCTTCTATCAAGCCTGTGGAGACCTACAGAGGCACAAGCATTCATAGTGTTTTGATTTTACCCCTCTTCTCTAGTTGTGTTCCCATCTACTCATATATCCCACCCAAAATACATGATAAAAATATGACAAGATAATAAAAAGAACACATACATCCAAATGAAGAAGTGTTTTCCCTCTCAAAGTAGTTACCATGAGTCTTATTCCAGTGACAGTTCCATTACTCAAAGCATTTTGGTAACTCCTTGAGAATTTCCTTTAGAATCTGTTGCATATCTTCTGGAATACCCTAAATGATGAATAATCTTCAGCCTTTGAGGAAGTATTTGATTTTTTGTAACATCCAAAGTTGATGAATAAGGTAGGTGACAAGAGTAGGTCAAAAAATGAGACAAAATAATCAGAATTCATAATTGGCCCTAAATGAGAAATTCCAAAAAACATTTTTAAGCAATGTAACAACATTGAAATAAGGGTAAGGAGAAACTTGGAAGAAAAAAAATTGTCATAGAATCAGAGTTTGAATCCAGTTCTGTCACTTATTGCCTACATGACTATGGGCAAGTCACTTAATCTTTCTGGGTCTGTTTCCTCATCTGTAGAATAAGAGACTTGGAATAAATAACCTCTAAGGGTCCCTTCCAGATAAGATGAATGATCCAAATTAACTACTTTGAAAGACAACATCTATTTTTGCATATGAGTTCAGGAATCTCTATTCAAAAATCAGTCAGAATAGAAAGAATTAATGACCAAACTTGGGTACACAGGAAATGATGCATTCTATTCATTAATTAGAAAATCATTTCTCTTTCTGTTCTAAAAAGTAGTCATGTATTAACTAAAGAAATACCCAATACCTATGGGAGACTGTCATTTCATGAAAATATTAATCTTGGTCTAGCTTCTCAATGGAAAATGTGAGAATGGAGGATTCATACATAACTATTTCCAAAACTCCACTGGCAAAAATAACTATAATAAGCTCAGGCAAGTGTACTCAAATTTTCTACAAAGAGAGAACACTTTTCATTTCTCTGAACCATAGATATGACACAAAAGCAGGAGAAAGGTGCTAATGGTAAAACTCTTAAGTTGAGCAGTAACCCTTATGGCTAGAATCACATACACATACACACACACACACACACACACACACTCACATACACACACACACACACACACACACTTCAAATACTAGTGAGCCATAGAAAGATGGTAGCGAGCTTAGAGCAAGCATCTCAGAAGGTTTTAAGGAATATTAATAGGAAGGAAAGAAGGAAGAAAGGAAGGAAGGAAGGAAGGAAGGAAGGAAGGAAGGAAGGAAGGAAGGAAGGAAGGATTTATTAAGAACTTGCTATGTACCAGGCATTACACTAAATACTTCACAAGTTTTATCTCACTTGATCCTCACAACAACTCTGGGATATAGGTGCTATCATGATTCTCACTTCACAGTTGAGGAAAGTGAGGCAGACGGTGACCTAACTAGGATCACACAACTAGTAATTGACTGAGGTCAGATCAGAGCCCTTGTCTTCCTAATTCCAGGTTCAATATTCTATCTACTATACCACTTCACTGCTCTAATATATCTAGGGGGTATCAAAAGATTGTGAAAGATAAAATTATCCTCAGTTCAAACAAACATCCTATTTCATAGAATACCTTCTAGGGTTGTGGTTTGCCCTGATTGAAGTGCACATACCTTCAGGCAGATACCACCGAATCAACAAACAACAAGCCCCAGGGGCAATTTTGTAGACTGCAGCCTCAACTTTAAGAACTTTGGATTGGATAGCTGCTGGGGGAATAAAATGCAGGGTTGCTTATTGGCCCTAAACCTGGGCCCAGGTACACTGAGCAGATGCAATCCCAAGGCTGCAACTGTGGAGGAGAAACAAACGCACTCTGGTGCATGCAGTGCCAGAGGAGTTGCAGGGGCCCTGCTGACTATGGGTACTAGCAGGAGAAAGAAGTCCCTGTTTTTGGTTCCAGGCTGACCCAAAACTTTCAGCCAAAGGAAGGACTGCTGAGAGTGACAGCATTTTCAGGATAGTGTTTCTAGGAGCCCTGGTTGTGGCTCAGGGGTAGAGAGGAGTACCTAAGGTCAAGCACCCAGATAGAACTCAGAAATTATAGAAAATTACAATTCCAAAAAAAATCTGAAGCCTGAGACATTATCCTCCATGCCTCCAAACTAGAATCTGACTCTAACAAAAGTTAACAGGCAAGAAATAAGCCACTAAAAAGTCTGTGTGTGTGTGTGTGTGTGTGTGTGTGTGTGTGTGTGTGTGTGTGTAAGCAAAAAAAAAAAAGAAGAAGAAGAAGAAGAACATGACCATACATAGCTACTATGGTGACAAAGAAGATCTGGGTTCAGACTCAGAAGAAAATAGTGAAATTAAAACAGCTACTTCTACTTTACTTTCTTTAAAAGTAAAATGGTCACAAGCCCAAAAAAAAGTTTTTGGAAGAATTCAAAAGCACTTTAAAAAATCAAACAAGAGAAAGTGAGGAAAAATTAGGGGAAAAAATAAGAGGAATGAAAGAAAATTGTGAAAAGAAAGTCTATCAGAGGCTCACTTTGAGAAGTGCTGTGTGATTTGACCAGATGAGACCCTCGGCAGCTGTTGAGAGCCCCCCCGGCTTTGAAAAACCCAGATGTTCATGCTTCCCTCTCTGGTAACTGACTAGGTATAGATGTAATGGTTGAACAGTTGGAGGTCTGTCTGCTTGAAATGTTTCTCTGTCTTGTAACTTCTGCTTGTAACCTGTCTGTATACTCTGAAGTTCAGGTGCTGACCTTTTCCCCTGAACTGGGTAAATGATATGTTTGATTGACTAAAGCAAGATTGTTAACCCAAAAAAAAAAAAAGTCAATCAATTGGATAAAGAGATCCAAAAACTTATGGAAGAAAATAACTTCTTAAAAATGGGAAAGGGGAAGCTAAAAACTTCATAAGACATGAAAAAACAATAAAAGAAAATCAAAAGAATGAAAAAATAGAAGAGAATGTGAAACATCTCATTATAAAAACAACTCACCTGGAGAACAGAGAACAGATTGAGGAAAGAAAACATAAGAATTGCTAGACTAGTTGTAAATTACAATAAAAAAAGGAATCTAGACAGAATACTTCAAGAAATTATTAAGGAAACATGCCTTGAAGTTTTAGAACTAAAGGGTAAAATAGACATTGAAAAAAATCCATTGTTCACCTAAAAAGAGATTCCAAGATGAAAATTCCCAGGAATATTATAACTAAATTTCAAAGCTCCTGGGTAAAGGAGAAAATACTAGAAAACTAGAGGAGGAAAACAATTTTAATACAATCAGGGTAACAGAAGATTTAGTAGCTTCTATATTACAAGACCAAAGGGCATGGAACATTATATTCTGAAGGGCAAAGGAGCTGGGTTTGCAAACAAGAATAACCCACCCAGCTTAGCTTAGCTGAATGTAATCCTGCATAGAAAAAAAATTGATATTTAATTAATTAAAGGACTTTCAGGTATTTGTGAAGAAAAGACCAGAACTGAATGGAAATTTTGATTGACAAGAATCAGGAGAAACAAGAAGGTAGACCTTTAAAACAAATTATAAGGGATTTAATAAGATCAAATCATTTACTTCTTATATTGTCTATAACTCTTAAGAATATTATCATTACTTGGAACATACATAGAAAGAAGGTTTGGGTTGAGTTGAGTGTGATGGAATTATCCTAAAAAATAAAATTGGGCAGGGAGAGGTAAAATGGAGCAATTATCTCATACAAACAAGGCATGAATGGAAGAACTGTTACAGTGGAGGCAGGAGAGGGTGGAGGATTGGTAGTGATAGAATCTTATTCTCATCAGCACTGGGTTAAAGAGGGAATTACATATACTATAGAAAGGTATAAAGGCCTTAACTTACAAAGAAATAGGAGAATGAGTGAAAGGATAAGGGAGAGACTCTTAGGTGGTTAAATTAAGGAATAGGAGGGTAAGGGGAGAGAAGAAGGATTCTTATCGGGGTGTACAGATTAGGGAGGCAGAAGTTAAATTATTACGTTTGAGGATGGAAAGGATAAAAACAGAGAGAAGGATAAAGTGTGAAGAAAAATAGGATAGGGGCGGCTAGGTGGCGCAGTGAGTAGAGTGACGGCCCTGGAGTCAGAAGGACCTGAGTTCAGATCCAGCCTCAGACACTTAACGCACACACAAACAAAAAAACCTAGCCGTGTGACCTTGGGCAAGTTACTTAACCCCAACTGCTGAAGAAGAAGAAGAAGAAGAGGAAGAAGAAGAAGAAGGAGGAGGAGGAGGAGGAGGAGGAGGAGGGAAATAGACTACAACTAGTCATTATAAATGTAAATGTGATTGGGATGAACACACAGAAAATGGAAACCGCAGAATGGAATAAAAACCAGAATCTGACAATATGTTGTTTACAAGAAACACATTTAAAAATGAGAGATACACATAGAGTAAAAATTAATGGCTGAAGTAGAATGTATTATGCTTAAGCTAATGCAAAAAAAAAAAAAAGCAAGGGTAGCAATCATGATCTTGGGCAAATTTAGAGCTAAAAGAGATTTAATTAAAAGAGATAAATGGGGAAACTATATCATGATGAAAGGTACTATAGATAATGAAGTAATATCAGTACTAAACCTATATGCACCAAATGTTATAGTATCCAAATTTTTAAAGGAAAAGGTAAATGAATTACCAATGGAAATAGAAAACAAAACTTTAATAGTGAGAGACTTCAACATTCCCTTCTCAGTGGTAGATGAATCTAACCAAAAAATTAATAAAACTCAAGAAGACAAAATATAATATTAGTTAAGTTAGCTATGATAGACATCTAGAGAGAACTAAATGGTAATGAAAAGGAATATAAAAGGAATACCTTCCTAGTAGTATGTAGTACCTTTACAAAAACTGAACCTAATTTTAAAGAATGAGGGGTTTTGAAGAATAACGATAATGAGACAACATGCCAAAACCTGTGAGATGCAACAAAAGTAGTAATCAGAGGAAAATTTATATCTCTAAATGCTTATATCAATAAAATAGAGAAAGAGCAAACCAACAAATGGTCAAAAATATAAACTGCCTAGATTAACAGAAGAGAAAAGAAAATATCTAAATAAATCTATTTTAGAAAAAGGAATTAAATAGGCTATAAATGAGATTACTAAGAAAAAAGCATCAGACCCGATGGATTTACAAGTAAATTCTACCAAACATTTTAGAGATCAACTAATTATATTATTAAATCAATTATTTAGAATATTAGGAAGAAGAGTTATACCAAACTCCTTTTATGAAACAAATATGCTATTGATACCTACACCAGAAGGAGAAAAAAAAACAGAAAAAGATAATTATAGACCAATTTCATTAATGAATATTTATGCAAAAATCCTAAATAAAATACAGGCTAGGAAACTACAATAATATATCACAAAAATTATACATTGTGACCAAGTGGTATCAGGAATGCAGAGATGGCTTAACATAAGGAAAACTATTAAGATAACTAGAAAAAGAGAGAATAGACAGTGGGGGGCAAGGTGGAGGGGTAGGGAAAGGAAGAGAAAGAGGGAATTATCTCACATGATAATTAGGGTACACAAGTAGACATCTATACCAAAGAAAAAAGAGGAAGTGAGGAGAATAACTGACACTTTAATCTCATTCTCATTTAACTGGTAGATGAAAAGGAAGAACACACACACACACACACACACACACACAGTTGTGTGTAGAAATATATTTCACTCAACAAGGAAACAAAAGGGAAGGGGGAGAAACAGAGAGGGGAAAGTAAGAGGAAAGTATACTCTTCTTTCCTCCCCTTTCAATTTTTCTCTTCTTCTCAGACCATTTATCAAATTAGATTTCCTGTATGACCCTTGATGATGATAAAGTTCAAAGGGAATACATTCATCATCTCCTCATATTAGATTATAAATAGTTTATCTGTTTTCAGTCACTTGCAGTTACTTACACAGATTTATTTTTTCATGTTTCTTTTGATTCTTGTGTTTATGATTGAAAGTTTCTACTCAGTTCTAGCCCTGTTTCACCATGAATACTGGAAGTCCTCCATTTCATTACAAGTTCATTTTTTCCCCTGTGGAATTATACTTACTATATCTTTTGTCTTCTGGAACATTGTATACCAAGCTCTCTACTTTATAGTTGTTGCTGTTAAATTGTATGTGATCCTGATTGTGGTTTCTTGGTACCTGACTTCTTTCCTTCTGGCTACTTACAGTATTTTTTATTTGATTTGGAGGCTCTGGGTTTGGCTATAATGTTCCTGAGAGTTTTCATTTTGGAGTTTCAGAAGTATCTGCTGTATTTTTTTCTATTTCCACTTTGCCCTCTGGTTTTAAGTGTTCTGGGCAGCTTTCTTTTAAGATTTTTTTAAATGTCTAGGTTTTGGTTGTTTTTTTTTTTGGTCATGGATTTGAGATAGTTCAATTCTCTCTCCTTGACCTTTTCTAGGGCAGTTGTTTTACAAGGAGATACATTACATTTTCTTCTTTTTTTTTCATTCTTCTGGCTTTATTTAAATATTTCTTATTGTCTTGTGGAATCATTACCTTCTATTTAATCCATTCTAATTTTCAGAGGACTTATTGGTTAGGTAAGGGTTTTTTTTTTTTTTTTACATCTTGGGCCAATTTGCTAATTCTTTTTCCAATTCTTCCATACCTCTTATTTCTTTCTGTTTTTTTTCCTCTAGCATTCTCATTTCACTTGTAAAATCATTTTAGTTCTTTTAATTTGTTTTATCTTTTCCAAGAATTCTAGTTGAACTTGTGCCCAAGCTATGCCTTTTTAAAGTCTTGTAAGGAAAGGCTTATATATATTTTGGAGTAGTTTCTCTTCTGTTAGAATTCTTTTAGGTTTGTGTCTTTCACCTTGATAAATGATAGGATTTTTTTCAAATTATTCATTCTTCTAGCCTACTTCCTAACTTCAGGTTTTGTGTTAGGGTTGGGCTTTATGCACTATTGAGGGTATTGAGTATTATGTTATTCTAGGCTCTCAGTGACAACTTGGACTGAGAATCTACAAGCTTTGTTGCTCCCAAAGGGATCTGATTGGGATCTGATCCAGGCCAAAGTCTGATCATTGCCATCCTTATCTGAGCTCTGAAAGTTACTGACCGGGATCTGAGTATGAGCAATGTGCCAGTGGGTTTGCCCTAGTTGAAGTTCAAATAGACTACTGCTGGATTCAACCACTATGAGCCAGCTGGCAAGCTCTGATGATTGTAAGTTATGAAACTGTAGGCTACTCTTTGATCTGGGATTCCTGTCCTGGTTATTCTACTACAGGCTTCAGACTGGGATACAAGCTAGAATTTAGATCCTACTCCATTCCAGTGATCAGAGCCATACAGAAACTGTTTGCTTCTGAACTTGCTCCTTATTCATTACACAGCCTAGTAGGGCCTTGAATTGTTCCTCATTCTGGCACATTCCTATAGGTGTTTTTTCCCTTTCTTTTGATAAAACCTTCTTTCTCCCTTACCTTTGTAAACTTTATGCTCACCAGGGGAGTTGGTATCAGCACAATGTACAACATCAGGTAGTAATTTTCCTGGTAGAATCTATGAATTAGAGAAGTATGGAATACACCAAAGTTTACCCAAGCTTTTCATGCAGTGAAATCCTCTAATATGGTATTACACTAATAGCTCATATTTATATATTTTAAGGTTTAAAAAGAACTATGAGCTAAAAAAAAAATTTAAGTGAGGTAAATAGCCCTAGGATTATTGTCCTTGTTTTAGAGATGAGGAAACTAGATGATAAATAGATGGCTAGATAAGTGGGTAGTTATCTAGAGCCATACATTGATAAGCATTTATCAAATCCTTAAATTATCAGTCAAACTAAAGCTCAGAGAAAGGACGTAGCTTGACCACTATCATAAAGCCCTTCCTGACTTTCTGGTCAGAAGAATGGACTTCAAATTCCATTTCTGTAAGTGACAGAAATCACTATGTGACTTTGGGGGGCAAGTCGCTAGATCTCAGTTTCCTTATCTATGATATGAGACACATGCACCCTACCTCATAGGTTGACATAAGACAATCATTCTGGAAATCACAAAGTACAATAGAAATCAATTAATTCCATTACACCATATTGCCTTTTAAAGAGGTTTTTTTTTTTTCAAAATATTCAATTAGAGTTCTAAGCTCTCCCTTCCATGTTTTAGAGAATATATTCTTCTGTCCTAAGCAAATGAAAAGCCTGGAAACAACACTATCTTTGCTTGGCGCTCTGCATCCCTTTTTACTAATGGGTACCATTCTACAAACCCATCTGATGGTACTTGTGATGCTGAAGGTCTGGAAGGATAAGGAAATAAACAAAAAGATCTGGGCTTAATTTCAAGGTCCACTGGAAAATAGTCTGTGAAAAGGATGTATATTTAATAGGGTGAGAAGGAATGGATTCACTAAGAAGCTATTAGAACCAACGGGATGGGTACTTTATATAAGCCACATGTTTAAGACACTAAAAGAATAATGTGAAATGGAGGAAAATAGTTAGTTGGATGCACTATGGACTATTTTAATTTCTGTATAGAGCTCAGTCCCCATCAGCACTAACTTAGCTGATGCTTTTTACTCTTCAAGGGACTTTTACTCCTGGGTGCTTATCAATGAGTTAATTGCCCACAATGGTTGCCTAAGCTTTCTCTTTTCCAACCAACAAATTAGGGTGAAAAAGGTATCAGAGGACAAATGTTCATTAATGCTTACCTTGTATAGATACAATCTCAACTGGGAAATTTCCTATTTTATACATATTCCCTCCCCCATAACTCTTTCCATGTCCTCTGTTTTAGAAAAGTCAATCCTTTCTCTTAATCTCCATAATAGTAGTAGGCAGTAGCATCTAACATTTATATCTACGTTTTATAAAATGCTATTCATATATTGTCTTATTTGACCCTCATAACAATCCTATGAAGTAGGTGCTATTATTGGTTTTATTTTGGGAGCAGGGGAACTGGGGCTGAGAAGGATTAATTCATCACACAGCTACTATTAAGTGCCTGAGGCAGGATTCAAACTCAGATTTTCCCAAGTCCAAGTGCACCATTATCAATTATACCACCTAGCTTGCTCCATGAAATATCACATAACTGTGGATTCTTTTTGGTTATATACATACTACACTACAATAGCAATCTACTATACAAAATACTATAAGAAAACACACAAGAAAGCAGGATTCCTGCCCTATGAGAGCTTACAACCTAATGTAATTTTTGCTAACTTTATTGCTCCCTACTTAGTTTTGCTACTTTTTCTGTTTCTGAAACAACTGTCTTTTTATCCTCCTTTTCCCCAGGAATACACAACCATGTTTTATCCCTCTGATGGAATGAATGCCCTACTCTTTCCCTAAAAAAAGTTAGGTCTGCTTATCTCTTAAAATTTTTATTGATATATTTTGTTTTCATATGACCTAAATTTCCCTATTTTCCCCTCTTTACCCCCATCCCAGAGATCAAATCCACTTAACAAAGAATATGTTCAAAAGGGAAAAAAGAGGAAGAAGAGGACAATCAGCAAAACCCATCAAAATATCCAAAAAATCTGAAAATACATAGCTTGCTTTTAAGCCTTAAGTCAAGTCCCATCTCCTCTAGTGACAGTTAAGATATCCAAGCCAAGGAAGAGGAAAAGTAGTGAGATGGAAGAGAACTTTGTAAAATATGAAAGTAAGAAAAATGTTACCACACCCAGAACTAAATTGCCAGACTCAGATGGTTGCAGTTCTGTCAAAAAGGAGCAAAAGGTTTCCACTAACCTATCACCTAGGAAAGCATATTATAATCTACGGAAGCCGGTGCCTGCTCGCAGCAGAAAGTCATCCACTAAGAAAAAAGATGGAACATTACAAAAGTTTGGAGATTTCTTTCAACATTCACCAACAATTCTTCACTCAAAAGCAAAGAAGCTGATAGAAAAAATGAGCCCTTCAAAGCCTGCTGTTGCCGAGACAGGTAAAGAAAATGGATCCCAACCAAAGCGAGCTAAACAGAAACTATATACTAGTGAGATTTCCAGTCCTTTGGATATTGCTGGCCAAGTGATTTTTATGGATCAAAAAGAAAAGGAAAGTGATCATCAAATTCTCAAACGAAGACTACGAACCAGAACAGCCAAATGAGTCAGATTTGGAGAATATTTTAATGGACCTCTCATTCTTAATCAGTGTAATTTATCCCTGAGCTTTATTTTTAAAAAAGATGGTTTGTATATATTATGATACCTTAATTCTATCTGTATACATTCATGTTTTTATATACATGCTTTAGACTTTCAATTCATTAAAGAAGAATTTATCAAGAACTATTCATTTTGTGAATATTGAGGCTTGGAAAAGTAGTCTTTTTATGTGTATGAGTTTTCTTCTAGATGACTGAATATGGTGCTATGACATTGGTGGAAAGTATTAAGAGGAAACAACCTCCTGACTTGTTTTTCTTGGGCTTTGATACATGGGAAACTCTCTGACTATATACAATATCTATCTGGGCTGGTAAGGGGAAAGATTAAAAAAATATTAACCAAATATTCATGGAACTGTGATCTCATCAGTTTGGAAGTTCTTTCCACCAATGCAGATCATAAGCTATCCATGCCTGCCTGTTCTATGCTATTCTCATCCCTGTCTTCCCTAAATTTTCCATAGATAATCCATCCAAAATACTAGAATGCTCCTATTTCTCCAGATAGCGAGCATCAGAGCATCCGTCACTGTCTTTGTGTAACCTGCCTATCTAAATATTCTGTGCATCACATACATTTACAAAATTGATCATTTGCAAGTGTGTACAAAGGTCAAAGTAATAAACAGCTTTTCCAGACTATACTGATAAAAAAAAAATCAGTGGCAGAACCATGGTTATCCAATCAACAAGTACTTGGTTTTTTTTTTTCTTTTTGTCTTTATTAATTTGTTCGTTTACTTTTAGTTTACAAGATTCAGTTCCACAATCCCTTGAGTTTCAAATTTTCTTCCCCCGTCCTTTGCTCTCTTCCCCCCATAGAAGCATGCAATCAAGTATAGGATCTGCAAATACTTTCCCATTAGACATTAGTCAGATTGTAAAGAAGGATTGTATCATATGGAATGAATAATGGGAAAGAGGAAACAAAACCAAATAAGAAAGAGAGCAAGTAGTTTGCATTCAAACTCTGTTCTTTCTAGTTATTCCTCTGAATGTAGATATCTCATGTCTTTTGGAGTTGCCTTATAACCTTGCATTGCTAAGAAGAGTCCAGTCTATCAAAGTTGGTTGTCACATATACGTTGTGTCTGTAGTTGTGTATAAATTTCTTCTGGTTCTGCTCTTCTCACTCAACATCAGTTTGTATAAGCCTCTCCAGGTAAATATGAAGTCCATCTGCTCCTCATTTCTTATAGCACAATAGTATTCCATTACATTAATATACCACAACTTATTTAACCACTCCCCATTTGATGAGCATCCCCTTAATTTCTAATTCTTTGCCACTACAAAAAGAGCTGCAATAAATATTTTGTACATACAGGTCTTCCTCCCGCTTCTGTGATCTCTTTGGGATACAACCCTAGAAGTGGCAACAAGTATTTGTTAAGCATCTGCTGTGTGCCAGATACTATACTAGGTACTGAGTTCACAAAGACAAAAATGAAACATGTTTTGCCCTCAATGAGCCTACATTCATTAAAAGTTTTCTTTCTATTAAGGGAAACAATATGTCAGTACATAAATAAGTGGGTACAAAATAAATGCAAAGTAATTTTGAGTGGGAGGACACCAGGAGTAAGTGACAGTGGAGATAAACAAAGAAGCCAGGACTGGGAGAGCCAGTGAAATTAATGACAATTTAGATATCTCACAGGATCACAGAACTGGAGTTGGAAGAGCCCTTAAATGTAACTTTCCCCTTTTATTAAAAAGGAAACAGGTCTAGAGGCTGACTTACTCCAGGTCACACAGGCATCAGCAGAAAAGGAAGTCAGTTGATTCTAAGTTCAATCCCCTTTCCAAAACACCTATATTAAACAGTGGCAAATACATGGAATAATGAAATGAATACAGAAGGTCACTCAACAAGTCTATGGTAGCCAGAACTTTACCTATGGGTTTTTCTCCCACTGCCTAGCATTCATTTCAAGTATAGATCACTTGAGTATACCCCACTAGTTACAATAAAGTGGGGGATTGTATTCTCTTTTGCTAGGGCTATGAGTCAGGATAGAAGCAAAGACAGAATAAGAAGACAGTTAGAGAAATGATTATTAATAATGAATGATCCATGGAGATCCAGAGTTCCCCCCTTTTCTAAAGTACTGATTTTAGAAGTTCAGCTACTTGAAGGACACTGATGATAATGAAATTACACCCACTCTGGGGCCACCACTGTCTCCTCTTCAAGCTTAAGTGGGGCTATGGTTTGTCCTTCATTCTTGAAAAGGACCATGACCTCAGGGAGATGATGACATGATTTGCAATTGACTTTGATTTGAGGGAGGGAGGGAAGGCTATGCAAGATCACCAGTCTCACTTTCTCCTCCAGAGTCATCTGGATCCAGTGGTTCTCACTTTGAGAACCCATTCAGTGAATAGGCCTGTCATCTTCTCTCTGTTGTCATGGTCCTCTCTTCTTCTCTCCTCTCACCTTACCTGATGGTTTTCTGTCCAAAGGAAGGTAATTTTTGATGTCTAAAAGCTACCTAGCTAACTTGGGTTTTACCGGCTAGATTTCTTCCTCAAAGACCAATCCTTAAACCCAATTCACTCTGTATCTCTGGGACTGAACAATAGATCCCTGCCCAAGCACTACTTTGCTGGGGCATACATTCTTTGAATATAACCCAAAGCTGGGGGTGGTCTGAGTATAAAGATAATTTCTCTGTCCAAGGGCAACACCTCCTATTGTGTTAACCAATCAGAATTGATTGCCACTCCTCTTCCAAAAGAACATATAAGCTCTGAGTCTGCCTCTGTGATTGTATTTGGTCTAAGAGAGACAGCCAAATGACCATCCTTGTATTAATAATGTACAGAACTTACTAATAAAATTATTAAATTATCCAGAAACTATGTCTCTCAAACTTTTTAATCATCACAATAGACAGTCCAGAGAGAGTCTGGACAAAACTGGCAAGTTAAAGGATAGGGTCAGTTTAAAATTTTTTAAATATGACCCCATAATGACTTCTGGAAAGCTAGTAGTCAGAATAAAGCTGGAATCGGAAGCCAGGTAAGGAATTAGAACAGCAGATACAAGGCAATAGGAGGAAAAGAAGATTGGAAACTAAAGTATCTCCTATCTTAATGATCCCTTACATCTGTATCAGGCTTTAATAGCTTTCAATGCACTTCTAAGTGTGTCATCTCCATTGAGCCTCACAATCATTATGCAAGGTAGATTGGAACAGGTACATGACTTTCCTCATCACAGGTGAAGAGATTTTTAGAAAGTGGAAATGTCTTAGGCCACAAAGCTAAGCAAGGAACAAACTGGGAATTTAAACCCATGTCTTCTGACTTAAAAACCAGCAATCTAGCTACTATATCTTAAATAAGGAAATTTCTTATGTTTCCTTTGTGTCCAGTCCAAGAGTTGTAGGGCAGGAGCAGGTGATCTACATAAGGAAATAGAAGTAGATTAACCTGACTTTAGTGAATAGGGTGGGGTCAGAGAAAGGGCTGCTACTGATGATATTCATTTGTCTCACTAGCTCTAGCTAGAGAACAATTTTTAAAAGGCCCAAGGTAAGATCGTATTTTTTTAGTTCTTGACTACATGTACTACAGACTGAAAGCGCACATAGTGTTCAGAGCCCTTTATCAGAGAGAGTTCACCTCAACTACAAAGTAGGGACAATATGTTGTCAAGATCAAATGAGATAATATTTATAAAGCCTTTAGCACAGTGCCTGGCACAGAGTAGGCTCTATATAAATGTTTATTCCCTTCCTTTCCTCCCATCTGTTTAATCACTTATGTCCTAGGATACTCCTTCTTACTTATAGGACAATCAACAACTTACCAACAAATTCAAGTTTCATTCATTCAGTACCCATTCATTTCGAATTAGGGATTCTTACACGCACAATTATTAGGTAAAGGTTTAGTCAATCCATAAATTGTACAAATAATATTATAAGGAGCACATTCAAACCTACCTAGTAGAACAAAGTGTTTCCATAGGACCAATCTGCCAATCTGCTAAATTTCACTTCCTGGATGTTTCTCAGGCATCTCAAATCCAACATGTCCAAAAAAGAGAACTCTTTTTTTTTTCATTTAAATCTACTCTTCCTTTTAACTTCTTTATGTTTATAGAAAGCACCATGATTCTTCTTCTTATCCAGGTTCCCAGAGTAGAAGTCATCCTTGGCTCTTCACTCTCCTTTGACTCCCATATCCAATCAGTTAACAAACATTTGTTGATTCTACCTCCCCAACATCACCTTCTCTTTACTGTGGCATTACCATCTTAGACCAAGCCTTCCTCACCTCTCACTGGGACTATTTCATAGCCCTCTAATTAATCTCCCTGAATCCAGCCTCCTCCTCTTCAATTCATCTTGCCAGGGCTAGAAATTATCTTATTGCACAGTTCTGACCTGTTCTCCTGCTCAAAAAGTTTCAGTGGCTCCTCATTGCCTTTAAAGTAAAACAGAAACTCCTCTTCTGTCATTGTCCACCCTCATCTTAACAGACTGATTATATATTATTCCCTTTATATACAACCTGCTCCAACCAGACTGGTCTTTTTGCCATTCCCTATACATGACACTCCATCTTCAATGCTTCATGTCTCTTCACAGGTCAGGCACAGTCTTTCCCGCTTAGAACTCCTAGCTCCCTTCAAGGCTTGGCTCAAACGGCCACCATCTTCAAAAGGTCTTTCATGATTCTTCTCATTCTTAGTGACTCTCCCACTGCTTTGTATTTATTTTGCACGTAGTCTATATTTATACATAGCAACTGCTAACATTAGGGTAGTATCATAAAGCTTACAAAGTGACATACATATATGTTCTCATTTGATTAAGCCTCATGCCAAACCAGCAAAGTATATTCTGTTACTATCCTAATATTATATAGGTGAGGTAATTGAGTCTGACAGTGACTGATTTGCCCAGCCAGGACCACAAAGGTAGTCAGTGTCTGATTAGATTCAAACTCAGGTCTTCTGAATTCCATGACCAGAATTCTATCCACTAACATCCTGTTCCTCCACCCCACAGAAGGTAAGTGCCTTGAGAGCAGGAACAATATCACTTCTGAATTTGTTTCCATAGAGCATAGAACAATATTTGGCATGTAGGCACTTAATAGAAGTTAACAGATTGATATTAGTCAAAAACATCCCATCTATTTTGAAATCATATTTTGACTAAGAAACTGTATTAAATTGGAAAAATACCATGAACACATTCCATTTACAGGGTCACAGCACTTTGCAAGTCAAACAAGCAGTGGTCTCTTGCTTAGCTCCTGATTGAAAAAAAGAAAAAGTAAACTGCTGGCCCAAGCATTTTTTCTGCTCAGTCTTCTACATGGAAATAATTGATAAGATGTCAAGCTTTTCCTTGAAAACATTCATCTTCTCTGTATGCTTAATAGTAAGATATTCTCAGCTTACTCATCCAAAATCCCTCAGCAAAGCAATTATTTATTTTAACATTTGCATTTAAACCCAATGATATTAAAATCCGTCAAGCTGTGATCAGTAACACCAGAGAGTAGGGGGTTGGAAGTGGGGGTAATAGAATTTTCACCAGACTCTTTGTAGCAATCCATCCTCCAAATAATCAGACAATTCTGCGACCAAGACAAATTATAGCCAGCTTTACTGTATTTACCATTTGGATGTGACTATAGCATCCATAATGAAAAAAAAATCAGTATTTGGCTTTCAATCAAGGATGACCTCAACCTCAAATTCTCTTTGGCCAAAATTTCTCTCTGCACCAGTGATGCCTTGTCCATTTCATTAAGTCCTGTGTCCTCTGGGTTTTTTAAGAACTCACAAATGGGAAGTTTTAGACAATGTTTTTTATGATATGTATATCAGTGTCATGCAGCATGGGAAAGCAATACTTATTTCTCCCCTTTCCCCCTCCCAAAAAATTTTATTTTACACATACTTTTACAGCTGCTTCCTGAATCAACCAAGAGAGGGTGAAAGCTCTTTATATTCAAGGGAATACTCCCTGGGTGAACTTTAATTAGTGGTGAAATATAATCCCAGATAAGTCAAAGAGGACAACAATTCATTCTTGTAGAACTCAAATCAATATCCTGGGAGCTCCCAATGAGCCAGTAATTCCTATTTATTGTTTAATTGCATCTATTTCATTTTAACCATGGAAAGGACTTCAGAGGAAGGGGAGGCAATGATGGCTCCTGCTGTTCAGAAGGCAGTTTGGAAATGATTTGGCTGGGTGCGTTACTGTGTCAAGTAATTGCACTCTCCACCCCTGCTCTGGTGGGAGTCCCTCTATGCCCCACAATGGATCATGTGGTGTGCACATTGTGTTAGCAGCAGGCATTAATTATTCCCCTTTAAACTGTGCACCAATGTTAGTATCTTTTTTCTTTTTCTTTTTTTCTCTTCCTATCACACATGGCCACACCATGGAGCAGAAAGCAAAAACAATGTATTCAAGCCCATAGCAGTACTGTTTTCCATGGGCTGTTCTAAGTGCTTCCAAGACTGGTGACAATATAGTACACAAAGAAGAGATGCCATGAGTCCAATACGTAACTGGACTTTGGAAAGCTAGAAGGCGGCTGCCATCTGCCTTTTTACAGAGGCAGCTAAGTGGTACAGGGGATAAAGACCTGGCCTGGAGTCAGGAAGACTTGAGTTCAAATCCTACCTCAGACACTTAGTTGTATGACCCCTAAGCAAGTTACTCAACCTCTGTTCACCTCAACTGCAAAATAGGGACAATAAGTTGTCAGGCTCAAATGAGATAATATTCATAAAGCCTTTAGCACAGTGCCTGGCATAGAGTAGGAACTATATAAAGGTTTATTCCCTTCCCTTCCTCCCATCTGTTTAACCACTTATGTCCTAGAATACACCTTCCTACTTATAGCATGATCTACAGCTTGACAACAAATTCAGGTTTCATTCATTCAGTACCCATTCATTTGGAATTTGGGGTTGTTACATGTACAGTTATTAGGTAAACGTTTAGTCAATCCGTAAGTTGTATAAATAATATTACAGGGAGTACATTCAAACCCACCTAGTAGAACAAGGTGTTTACATAGGACCAACCAAATACTTATTTCAGTGGGTCTGCAAACTCATAGGCTTGGGTACTCCCTTCATTGGTGCTGATTGTAATCCTACCACAGCTTTTCATGCTGTATGAGTTTTTAAAATGTTTTTCCATAAGTTATCCCTAGAGAATCCAATCAGAATATTGGAGATCTTTCTGTGGTTTTCTTAATATAACTATGTATGCTAAGGTTGTTCATCTATTATTCCTTGCTCTTGCTATATGACCTTTTATATGTCTATAGTGGAGTCTTTTCTAGCACTTCTCATAGACAAGTCATCACATGCTGGTGCCTACTTACCATCAACCAACCATCTCATTATGGATCTTTCTACTACTGCCCTTTGAGTTACCAATAATCATGTCTGAGAAATCGATGCCCTTGTATTCATGGCTACAGAGTATAACCATGAGAACATCAATGTTAAAAATTAGCACTTTTGTGCCAGCAAGTACCTTGAGATCATTGAAAGGATTAAAATAAACTAAAATTCATTATAAATCATTTTAATTTATTCATTAAAGCAGGTGTAGGGACCTGTTTTAATGAATAACACAGTGACCAAACCTTTCTTAAGCTTAATCAAGGATTCTATGTATCTTTACTTGTTATAAATTCAGACCAACTTTTCTACAATTCTATTTCTAGAACTTTCTATACGTAGTTGTGCTTCATATTTTGTTCCATTTACTAACAAATTAATTTCCTCATTATCTCAAATTCAGCTAAAAAAAACTTTCTCAAGCTTATTATTATCTACTGAATGAAATCCAAACTCCATAACCCAGATTGAAAATGAGTCTTGGGGCAGCTAGGTGGTGCAGTGAATAGAGCACTGGCCCTGGAGTCAGGAGATCTGAGTTCAAATCCAGCCTCAGACACTTAACACTTACTAATGGTATGACCTTGGGAGAGTCACTTAACCCCAATTGTCCCTCCAAAAGGAAAAAAAAAGAAAATGAGTCTTGAAGGCCAAGACCAGCAGTTTATATTTTATTCAGTAGGCAGATAGGTAGCAGTGGATAGAGCCTGGAATAAGGGAGATTTGATTTCAAATTTGTCCTCAGACACTTAGTAGCTATGTTACCCTGAGCAAACCACCTAATTTCTGTCTGCCTTAACTTTGAAATGGAGAGATAATTGGGGCGGCTAGGTGGTGCAGTGAATAAAGCACCAGCCCTAGAGCCAGGAGGACCTGAGTTCAAATCCAACCTCAGACACTTAACACTTAGTAGCTGTGTGACCTTGGGCAAGTCACTTAACCCCAATTATCCTACCTTCCCCCTCCAAAAAAAAAACTAACTAAAATGGAGATAATAAGAGCACATACCTCCCAGAGTTGTTATGAGGATCAAGTGAGATCATCTGTAAAGTTTAATATAGTTAATATAACTTAATATAGTGCTAGGCATATAGTAGGCACTTAATAAATGTTTGTTTCCTCCCCAGGCAAAGGTGAGCAACTAACATTTTTCAGTCAAGGGGTAATATGACCTTAGCAGTACATTATGAAGTATATTCAGGCAGTAGTGTGAAAGATGGATTAGACAGAAGATACAATAGAATCAAGTAGTCCTCTTGGGAGACTAATACAATAGTCCAGGGAAGAAAAGGAAAGGGCCTAATCTAGGGTAATTGCAGGGGAATCATAAAGGTGGGGAAGGAGTTGAAACCAAGAGTTATTGCAGAGGTAAAAACAATAGGATATGAGGAGAGGAGGAGGAAAATTTTAAAAATGATGCTAAGATTAGGGTCCTGGGTGACTAAAAGGATAGTGAAACCATAAACATAAATAGAAAGGCTAGGAAGAGGGACAACTTTTAAGTGATAAATGATGAGTTCAGTTTTGGATATACTGAGTTTGGATATTTGATAGACAGTTGGGTCTTTATATTATATGTGTCTAACAAGGAGTTAGATACAACTAATCAACTCATCAGCAATCACAATAAAAATTTAACTCACAGCAGGGTATCTAGATGGTGCAGTGTATAGAGTACTGGGCCTAACATCAGAAAAACTCATCTTCCTGAGTTCAAATATTATTTCAGACACTTATTAGCTGTGTGACCTTGGGCAAGTCACTTAACCCTATTTGCCTCAGTCTGCTCATCTATAAAATAAGCTATAGAAGGAAATGGCAAACCACTCCAGTATCTTTGCCAAGAAATGGGTCAAAGGGGGTCATAGAGTTGGACATAACTGAATAACATTTAACTCACAGTTGTAAACATGGAGCTCTAGGGGAAGGTTGGGGTAGAAATGTATATCCAAATCTATATATGGATATATAGATAGATAGACAGACAGAGAGACAGAGACAGATAGATAGATATAATCCATTCAAGCCCAGGAAGTAGATGATGTCATCAAGTGAGCGAACAGAGAAAGAGAAGAGAACAAACCTTAAGAGATATCTATATTTTTCTAGGATCATAGTTGGAAGAGACCTCAATGAGCCTTTTAAGTCCAACTGCCACATTTCACAGAGGAGGACACTGGGGTCCAGAAAAGTTAAATAATTTGCCCAAAGTCACAAAGGCAGTAGATTGAAGAGCTCGCATTTGAACTCCAGTCTTGTGATTCTAAGTTCATATTTCTTTCCAATGAGCTATGCTACTGTGTTTAGGCAATTCAAGTCAGCAAGCATTTAATAAGTACTTGTTATTCATAGAGCACTACACCAGGCACTGAGAATACAAAAAAAAAAAAAGAAAGAAAGAAAGAAAAAGAAATAGACTCTATCCTTAATGAGCTTACATTCTACTGAGATGATTAGATATGTATTCAGAAAAATAAAGACAAAATAATTCAGAGAGAGAGCATTAGCAGCTTTGGGAAGCGGGGAAGGCCTGATGCCTCCCAGACGTCCAATAGACCTCTCCTCAAGTATGACCTACAATGGGGCAGTAGAGAAGTTTGAAAAGAGACACAGTGGTGTAGCTACTACAGCACTGGTCTTGGGCTCCTAATCCCAGCTCAGATACTTACTAGCTGTATAACTCTAGGCATGGACAGTTCAATTCTCTGTACATTCATTTCCTTGTCAATTAAATAAAGATGCTGGCCTCAGTGATCTCTTAGGCCTCACTGGTCCTAAATCTCTGTAATTTATGACTTTATCCTGTCAATCTGACAATCTATCAAGCTGTTCCCATTCATGATTTCCGTCTCCAGCTTTTGATGGTTGCTCCTAGCAGCTGCTCTCTGCTGAAGCCCTGAGCTGCTCCCATCTCCAGCTCCCAGTAGATGCTTATGTCAGGGAGAAGTTTTGGCCACAGTGATTCCCATTTGCAACAAATCCTGGTGATTCATACAGCTCTTTGTTTCTCTTACAAATGGACAGCTCAGTATAACTCTCAGCACCACCTCTAGAGGACAGCTCATGGACCTTGCACTGCTTAGTTCTCAGAGAAAGTAGCTCTCATAGAGAGACCTCATAAAGCTCTCAAATTCTCTGGTTGTGTGCGGGTACCTGAGAGGAGTGAAAAACACTGATGGTAAATTGATCTTTATTGTATACTAAGGCTCATTCTACACTATAAACCTTTATGTTCATAGATGGAGCAGGCTTTTATCTTTGTACAGTGCTTTGTACATAGTAGTTGCTCAATAAATGTATGTTGAATGAATTAATTGATGGCACAGGGCAGTGGAAAGAACATTGGATTCATAATTAAAGCTTATGGATTTGAGTCTCAATTCTGTCATTTACTTTACTATACCTGAGACCTTGGGCAAGTAAGTTGAATTTTCTGGACTTTTCTTTCCCAGTTTTTTAAAGCTGGCCTTTAAGATCCTTTATAGCTATATATTTAGGACATAATTCACCAGCTGTGTGACCCCTAGGCAAGTCAGTTAACCATGTTTGCCTCAGTTTCCTCATCTGTAAAATGAGTTGGAGACAAGAAATGGCAAAACACTCCACTATCTCTGACAAGAAAACCCCAAATGAAATCCCAAGGAGACATGACTAAACACCAATCAGCATAGTATGCTTTTAAGGACAATAAAAGACCCACTTATTAGCAAAATATGTCTCACCCTGGCCTGTCATGGAGATTATAACTGTACCAAGGAAAATATTCCTATGGTACCTAGAAAGTCTCCATAAAAAAGCAAACAATTTCTTCCTCCTCACAGATGTCAAATTGGTATTCCTAGGCACAGGCCTGACCATGTGAAAAAAATTCAAAAGTAAATTTTCCTAAACATAATGAATCTTGATCTATCTAGCTCATAAAGAAGTTTTTCACTTTCAGATTTTAGTTTCCCCAAAATATCAATCACATTCATTGGCTACATACAGTATCCTTGCTTTAAAAAACTGAAGAAGCTCTCTATTGCCTCTAGGTCAAATACAAAGTTATCTGTTTGATATTTAAAACCTTTCATGCTCAAGCTCAAGTCTACCTCTCCAGGCTTATTATGCATTACTACCCTTCATTCACTTTATATTCCAGACAAAACAGCTTGCTTGCTCATCCTTTCATACAACATTGCTCACAAATGATGTTCCATCTCTCTTGGAACCTTTTCATAGAGTATACTCTCCTACCTAGAATGTACTCTCCCTCTCTTCGTGTCCATATCCTAGATTTCTAGCCTCCTTCAAGGCTTAGCTCAAGTACTATTTCCTGATTTCTTGATCTCTCAAGTACTTTGAGCTCATACACACACACTTTGTATTTACAGTGTGTGTACATGTCATGTGTGTGTATATATGTAATAAACATGCAGAATAAATGTATGAAATAAATAAATATATAAAACAAATATAATTTTGTTAAATACTATGTGCATGGCCTGCACGAGGAGCCATATAAATTCTCTACCCTTCCCTTCTCTTCCTTCCTCCAATTTGGGCATTAGGAAAGGGATCATGGTAGAGGTTGGTACTTGAGCTATGTCTTAAAGGAAGTTAAAGATTCTATAAGGCAAGAGATGAGGAAGGCATGCATTTCACATAGGAGGGAGGGCAAGTATAAAGTCACAGAAGTGGGAGACTAAGTGCCATGCAGGAGGACTACAAAGAAGTTGCGTTTGACTAGACCATAGGGTGAGGGAGATCTTGGGCAAGTCACTTAATTTTCCTAGCACTGTTTTCTCCTCTTTTAGCTCATAATTCACAACATTCCCCTTAACTACAGTTGTTCTCCATGGTTCTATCTTATTAACCTCATCAGCTTCCAAGGATTTAGCTATCATTTTTATGCAGAAATCTCATAGATCTATGTATATATCTCCAGTCCTTTCCTCCAATCCTGAATCACTAAATGCCTATTGGACATATCAAACTGGATATCTCAGAAATATCTTAAACTCAGCGTCACTAAAACTGCACTCATTATCTTTCTCCCAAACCCTCCCCTCTTCCAAATATTCCTGTTTCTGTCAAGGGTACCACTATGCTTTCAGTGTCTAAGGTTCATAATTTTAGCATTATCCTAGACTCCTCAGTCTTCTTCACCACGCAAAGCAAATCAGTTGTAAAATCTTTCATTTCTACCTTCATCTCTCTCACAATTGACCCCTTCTGTCCACTTACATGGTTACCATCTCAGTTCAGGCCTGACCACCTCTTGCCTAGTTTATTGCAAAGCCTTCCTAATAGATTTCCTTGCCTCATGCTTCTCTGCATTCTCATCCATTCTACATACTACTGATAAATTAATTTTTCCAAAACACAGATCTAGCTATATGGCCCCTCTACTCAGTCAGTGCCAGTGGCTTACTATTGCCTTTAGCATCAAATATAAATTCATCTATTTAGCTTTTACAGCTTTATACAACCTGGCCCCAACCTATCATTCTAGCCTCCTTGGACTTTACCATCACCACCCCTACCCTGCACTCTGTAATCCAGTCAAACTAGCCTTAATATTCCTCACACACAACACTTCTCTTCCTATCTGTGTGACTTTTTACCAGTCATGCCCCAGGCTTAAAATTCAAACATTTCTTACCTTTATCTCAGAATCCCTCTCTTCCTTTAATGCTGGAAGGATGTCACATCATCTGACAAGGAAATGTATTTGATAATAAACATTTTATTTTTCCTAGCTGTAAAAAAAATGCATTTTAAATATAAATAATTAGAATCAAATATTATAATTTTACGTTGAAATAAAATTTTTCATCCTACCTTTGATTGACACAGCCAAGTCCTTCAAGGTTTTGTTAAACTCTAATTCTTTTAGGTAAGACCAAGCACCATCCTCTGCATTAGAGATGTCAACTTCTTGACCCAAAAATTTCCCAGTGTGACCTGAACCAGATTAAAATGTAAATAAGAAATATAAGAAATATAATATAATATAAGAAATAAAAATATAATACAACATAGATAATGTTAATTTGAGGTTTTTTAATGGAATATGATGCTCACACAGATCCATTTCTTTTTGAGTTTGATACCATTGCTCTTCCTGATTCCCTTTCAGATGCTAATACCTTCCCTCCCAGACTATCTTGTTTGTAGTCTGTGTGTTTAAAATTTTTATTAAAAAAATCCTCAGTCAGTAATAGACCTGTGTCTATGAGGCATATTTTTTAATGGCATGAGTTTATAGTAATTCTGTGCTTATTATGCATTATATATTTGGAATGTATATATACATTATTTAATTGAAACTATAGTTATGAAATGGCCTGTGCTTGTGCCTGCAGTTAGAGACCAAAACCTTTCTAGCAATGGGCTTAACATTTGAGACCTTTATTCTGTGCTGGGGAAGGTAATCATCTTATGTTCTGTCCCACTCCCTCATGCTATTAACAAAGGGACTTGAAGAAATGCAAAAACAGTCAATTACATGTATTTATGAGAAATAAAATTAGATCTCCCATCAAATGCAATCTTTGACAAAATCTTTTTAAAAGGTATAATTATAATGGGTGCCAATCAGACCAGATGAAGTGAGATAGGGGGTGGAGACAGGACCACTATTTCCTTCTGTCTGTCGGCATGCCAGCTACTGAGACCAATGCCCAGGAGGGAGAAAAAAGATCCAAACAGATTTCCCTTTCTGGCTAGAGGTTACTGCTCATGATCTCTGGTAGAAGCTGGGGCTCCTACTTCTGGGGTGAAGAGTTCCCCTACACACACACACACACACACACACACACACACACACACACACACACACCACTTCCCTCTTTTCTCCCTCAAAAGATCCTCAAAACTATCTGTCCAAATACCTCACCTTCCAGTCTTGCGTTCTAGTGAGCTTACCTCAACCTTCTTCCCAAGCTGTAAAGAATCCTATCATGTTACAAGGATACGTGTGTATACGTGTGTATACATATATATGCATATAAACATATGTACTTCATATTTGTGCTGTATATGTTTTTGTATGGACTTGTCTCCTCTGATAGAATGTAAGCTTGTTAAGAGTAGATATTATTTCCTTTTTTTCCCCTTATATCCCCTATGTCTAGCAGTGACCAGCACACAGTAGGCACTTTATAAATACTTATTAAATAATAGATGACCTTGAGCTATATTTCTCTGATTCTTGACAGGGAACAGATTTAGACAGAGGGTATCAACCATTAATTAGTTTCATCAGTACATAAAAGATGAGTGGGATGAGGGAACACAGGAGGGAGAGAGGAACTTGAATGACTTCATAAAAATGCTTAATAGATATTGCCTGACTTCCTATCTCCTTGACTCACTCACTCACTCACTGATTTTGTTGGTTTCAAGCTCCTTGGAAAGTCCTGTTAAGAAATGCTATTAAACTGGGAAAGAAAACAAGAAGTTTAAGATGAGCAGAAGACCTTGCCCACTCCCACCCACCCCCCTAGTAAACCAAGAATAAGAGAGATTCATTGGGAGAGCCACAGCATTTAGAGACGTAAAGTACAGACTAGGTAGAGAAGAGCAAGTTGATAGATGATGAATAAAAGTAAAATACAGGAATGAATGTAATTTCAGTGGAACAGGAAATTTTATGGGGAGTTATTGCCCAGAACCAAAGATTCAGAAGCAGTAAGGGAAAAGAAATCACACACCCCAATAAACCTGCAGGAGAGCAGTTTATTATTTTAAGGAGTTTGAGTTAAAGAACAACATCTTCAGTGGCTGGTTGGGTGAGTGTTCCCTCCCAGTCTAGGTTGCCTCAACTAGGTTGTAAGTTGACACCACTGCCTTACAAGCACTAAGAGAGCAACGTCTTTGTCTTCATTATGATGATGTGTGGCCACTCCCCATATCTAATACAGAGCTCTGTGTACAGTGGGCACTAGATAAATGTCCCAGACTGATAGATTGACAGATTAGTTGATACCTGATTGGCAAACTGACTTCCTCCCTGCTGGCCTTTCTCATTCACTTCAATAAATATTAATTAAGCATCTGCATTATGCAAGGCACTGTGCTAAGCACTGAAAATACAAAGATAACAAATAATGTAGGCTCTGTTCCCAAGAAGGTTATAGTCTAATAGGTAGTATAGAACAGAGTGCTAGAAAGTCAGGAAGACCTGAGTTCAAGTCCTGCCTCAGACACTATTGTGACTGAGCATATCATCTAACCTCTCTATTCCTCTGTATTCTCATCTGTGAAATGGGGATAATAATAGTAACTTGTTGTTAGCCTCAAATGCGATAACATATGGAAAGAATTTTTTAAACTTTAAAGCTATATGTAAATTATGTATTATTATTATTATTAGGGAGGATTAGATTTATACATAAATAACTATATTACCAATTAAAATATTATGTGGCAATTACTCAATCCCTGGTTTCCTTATCTGTAAAATTAGGGGAGTGGGTTAAAGTTCCTCTAAATTTATGTTCTCATTATATTTTTCTGGAGTGGATCTATAATTTCACAAGTACAGGGAACTCCCAGTGAGGAAACTCCCTCTCTCAGGGCAAATCAATAAATGATTTCAAATTCTCATCTTAGAGAGTTGCCTGGGACAATGACAGGCATAGGACTTGCCTAAAGGGATAGAGCTAATGAGATGGGATTCAAAGCTAAGGTCTTCCTGACTGCAAATTATAGTCTAATAGGTAATTCTAAAAATCCTAAAAATAAGACTCTTCACTATAACCTGCTGTCTGTGAAATGCAAAGATCCAAAGTGTTGTAAGAGACTTGAGGAAGGAAAATTCCATCCTGCCTCTGTTGCTTGCTATCTATTTGACTTTGAGGAAGTCATCTCTTTTCTCTTGTGTTAAAATATGGCAGACTCGATGGTCTCAGAAGTCCCTTAGGGCAGATTTGTCCATACACAATCAGCAGGCCAGAACCATATTCAATTGTAATTGAGAAATGTCTAACAAAATAAATAAAAATACTATAAGACATAAACAACATTACATTTTTAAACTAAGTCAATCTGTAGTAAGCAGGGATCCTTATGCACAAATTAATGACTCCAGATTGTATTTGAGTTTAACACCACTGCCTTACAGCATTATGATCTTCTGAGATCCCCTGCAGCTAGTGGGCTCACAGGAGGTTTCATAGCCTAGGTAGCAGAAAGTTAGATTTAAAAGAAGACATTTCAACAGTTATCTTATTTCCCACCCAACTGCCCTCCTTCAGATTTCTTCATCTACACCCCCCCCCTCAGGAATCTCATCATCATGTAAGATCACCTCACCATTGGTACTCACACCTCATCAATATACTCAACTCCTGGGATCCCTTAGAATAGAGGGTGGAGTAGAAAATTCTTCCCAAAACCTCCATTTAAGGAGGGCACCTGGAAAACCATCTCTTCATTTCCCACCCATTTGTAGTCCTTTGGACTTTTTCATCATGGCCTCATCTGGGTAGCTTTCCCTTCTCTCCTCCTCCCTTTCAGTTTCCTTTTGTGTGTTGTCCCCACCCCCCATTAGACTGTAACCTCCTTGAGGGCAAGGACTGTCTTTCTTTATATTTGTATCCTTGGCACTTTAGCATAGCACCTAGCACAAATGTTATTGATGGACTGACTCTGTTGAGATGATGGTTGAGAAGTCCATTCTTGGCATAGAGCATAGAGCATGAGCAAAGGCACAAACATGGAGAAGGAGAGAGGAATTGGGAAAGGTGAATTGTCTCATTTGGCTGTAATGTTGAGCAGCTAAAGTGAAACATGGTGAGCTAAGACTCAAAAAGCTGTGTGTGATCAGCTTTGAGGGTAGGGAGGGGCATTAAATGCCAGGCTTTATGTAGTAGGTGATGGGGAATCATTGAAGGTCTTGCAGCAGAATAGTTTGATCACACTATAAAAATAAAACAAAACCACTGGGGTGGGAGGAGAGGGCAGAAATTTCAAAATGCAAGTCACAAGCTGTCCTGCTTATCCACTGAGAAACATCCTCTTTCAGGGAACAGCAGGAAGAAGAAGCAGCAGAGTTAAGAGAAAGGCAGCAGGGTCTTAACTAGAAATAGGAGCCCATAATCCATACAGTAAGATCCCCAGGGGATACTGATTTCATTTTAAAATTTAATATTATTTATGTTAAGGTACTGATGTCATAGGGCAGCAAGAGGGCCAGACCTGGAAAAAAAAAAAAGAGGGCCAGACCTGGAGTCAGGAAGACCTGAGTTGGAGAAGACCTAACTCTGGCCTCAGACACTTAGTAGATGCAAGAGCCTGGGCAGTTATTTATCCTCTGTTTGCCTTAGTTTCCTCATCAGTAAAGTGGAGATAATAATAGCACCTACCTCCCAGGGTTGTTGCAAGGGTCAAATGAGATATTAGTGAAACAACACAGTGCCTAGCACACATAATTATTTCAAAAGTGTTGACTATTACATTTTATTGTATTTTTATTTATTTTGCTAAATATTTCCCAATGACATTTTAATCTGGTTTGGTCCAAACTCTGGGACGTTGGGAGGTGCACACAGCCCACCACACGTTTGACACCTCTGTGCTCCAGACAGGATATCAGGAAGCAGATGCTGGTTAATAGCTGCCAGGTGAGGAGAGGTCAAGGAGGGTGAGAAATGAACAACAACCAATGAAATTGGTGATAGGACGGTCATGAATGACCCGGGAAAGATGTGGTGGTGAGAGAAACCAAATTTTCACAAGTTCTGGCAAGGGAAGGCAATGAGAAAGTCAGGGTAGCAGGTGTAGGTGGCTCTTTCTGGAAATGTGATAGCAAAGGAGGGCAGAAAGATCAGTGGAATATGCACGCTGTATATAAAACATATTGTATACTTGGTCAGACCTGAGTATGTATGTATGTGTGTATATATGTAAACATACACATATGTGTGTACATATATGCATATATAAAAGAGGCATTCTATTCCATTGTTTTATAATGAGGAAAATGAAGTTGAAGATCAGAAAGGTTGAGCAACTTACCTATGGTCACACTGCCAATGAGTATCTGAGGTAGGATTTGAACTCCAACTCCCCTTTCATCAAGTCCAGAACCCTTTGTATCCACTACATCACCATGCCTCTCTTCATTCCTCTCTATCAGGCCAATGTTGTTCACACTTGAAAGAGAGAAGAACCATCCTCATTGTCCTTTGAATATCTGAGGCCAGAGTAGAGATTCATTCATTACACTCCTCCTGGGATAGAATATAACAGTATTTGACCAGGATCCCAAGAGGAATTGAAAAGCCAAAGGAAAAAAAATCATAGGCAGGGTCCCTGGGAGGTCATAGTTTGGAATATGTAACCTGGCCCACAGCTCTCTGATATATAACCTAGGTAAGAAGCATTACCACTGTAATGCATAAATTTTTTAACTGATTTGTATCTATGGGGAATTGCCCATGTGGTCATTCTCTGGACCAGAGGAAGGCTGAAGAACTAAGTGTCACATACACAGACCACACACACACACACACACACACACACACACACACACACTTTTTATTTTAACCAAATGTCATCATGCGGACTTCTTCTCACTGCCTGACCCTGCTGAGTGTCTCCACACTGATGAATAGCATAACACATCACCACTACAGTGGCATTCTGATTATGAGTTGCTATGATCGATGGCTTACTTACATCGCTCCCATTATGAGCTCCTGGCAATCAATCACTGGAGAGACAGGTGGACAATAAAGGAATGTTATACATCAACCCCAGAATGCCCACTGCTGGGACTAGGTGAAAATTTGTAACCCAACAGAGTTGAGTTGGCCATAGAACCACAGATTTTGAGAAGTGAAGGAAGCTTAGAGATCATCTAATACAACTCTTGCTCATTCTACAAATGAGGAAACTAAGGCCTAAAGAAATGAAGTCAGGTAGTATACAGAGCATACACACTCCAGATTTCTATGCCTATGAGAGGTTTAGAACTGTCCCTGTTGAAAAGAGTTGGCAGTTTCCAACATGGTGTAACTTCAGAATGCCAGGAAGTCCCCCCTGTTCTAAATATATATCCCTACTTCAGGGCTGCCATCACCTTCTAAATTTGCCAATAAATCAGTATTTACCAGGGACTTAATGAATACAAGGTATATAATGAATACAAGGTACTACGCAGTAAGAAATAGTATGACACAGCACCTACCCTTAAAAGGACCTTATCATAAGCACAAAATTTTTATTAAAATAAAGATGAAATATGCAGTATAAAACAAAATAATTATAAATGACCTGCACAACGAAGACAGTTACCTTATAGTATGAAGATATGAAAATGTCTCGATACACCTAAATTAAGTCAATTCTTCTGGATTGTATGGCAGTGAGTAGGCATTGGAAATGGCCTGAGTGGAGGTAGCTGATCGTCCCATCAGCACTTGGGATAAGCTCAGACTTTCAACCTCCACAGGGCCTTTGGGGTTTGACTGAGGGAGTTTCATTTACTTCCCTCCATAGCTAGAGCTCCAGGTAAGGGTGCAGGGGGAGAGAAAGGAAAACTCCCAATGGAGTTTTCTGGCCAGGCTGGCTTACTTAGGACCCCCTAGGCTTCCTGCTGCCCCTCCCCAAGCCGTGTGAGTTCTGTGCCCAAACCAAAAAGCCAAAAGGCCTACAGCAAGGGCAGGAGTAGCTTGTCAATGGCACCTTCCTGCTCCAAGGTGCCTCTTTCCCTCCCACCCCTAAATGCCAGGGAATGGGGACCAAGTATACAGTGGAGACCTCATAGTAATAACAGCTAGTATTAACATAAGCACTTTAAGGTTTACTTATGTTCTCTTGTAAGCCTCACAACAACCTGGAGTTAGATCGTATTATTATCCCCATCTTATCAGTAAGAAAACTGAGGATGAAAAGCTAAGTGGCAGAAGCAGAATTCAAACCTGATCTTCCTGTTTCCAAGTCCTGTAGACTCTACACTGGGCCACTTAGACCAGATATCTCAAGTATTATCTTGGAAATCTCGAAAATCGTTCATTTGGAATTGGAAACATTTTTTCTTCCTCTGAAGCTTAGGCAGCATGGGGCCAGAAGCAGTAGGTAAAATCTACAAAGAGGCAAGAGTGCTGGGCCTCGAGTCAGAAAGACCTGAGTTCAAATTCAGTCTCAGATACTTACTAGGGGCATAATCCCTAAGCCTGTTAGGCAGGGGATTTACTCTTTAACTTTATGGAGTCTACCCTTCTGCATAGAATTATACTACAAATAGATGATCAAGTGAAATCTAATAGCAATCCAAATTTAGACAAGTCATTTTGGCTCTGTGCAGTTGAGTGTTTTAAGTCACAATGCTTCTTAGTGAAAGGTAAATGCTGTAAGATAATTATTCTAAATCTTCATCAATAAATCAGTAGACCTCAGATGGGCCAGTGAATTTTGGATTATATTTCTAATCAAATTTTTTTATATAGATGAGGTTCCTACAAAGAATATTCACCCAGGGTACACATACCATAGGTGTGAACTTGGCAGGGACTATTCCATTTTTTTTCTCTTTGTAGCCCCAATGCCCGGCACAGTTGCCCCAATGCCTTACATACAGTTAAGTGTTTAATAAATGTTTGTTAATCATGGGAGTGTTGGTAGTGGGTGGGCACCAGTTAGCATATATGCAGCTAGGTGATATAGTTGATAGAGTGCTGAAACTATAATCAGGAAGACTTGAGCTCAAATTTGACCTCAGATACTTATTATTGCATGACTTTGGGCTAGTCACTTAACCTCTACCTTTTTCCATTTCCCCATCTATAAAATGAGAATATATATTAGCACCTACCTCATCAAAGAATTGTTGTGAAGATCATGGGAAGCTCTTTGCAATCCTTAAAGAGTTATATAAAAGTTATTATTTTATTTTTATATTATATATTATTATGTTTAAGTTAATTTAAGATTTGTTGCAGAATTACTTATATCCAGCTGTTCGGGAAAATAGCTCTCCATCTCACAGAGCTTTTTCACACAAGCCCTTTTATTCACTGAAAGTTCTAGGTCTTTAGACCTAGAGAAGGAGAAAAGCAACAGTGAGGAGACCTGGAAGGATAAATGCCAGAGGATACATAGAGCCAGGAAGTATCCTAGTCAATGGGAGTATTTGACTAATCGATTTTCCCAATTCCCCTAAGATGCTAACTAATAAACATTTTACTGTATGAGCTTGAATTGTTATCAGTTTCATACATTATATCTTAAATCCTCAATTAGATTTCAAACCTCTTGATGAATCACAAGTTCAGAGCTCAGAAGGAACTTAGAAGCTATCTTTCCCAACCCCTTCATTTTAAAGGTGAGAAAAAACTGAGACCTGGAGAAGTTGTGACTTGCCCAAAGTCACACCGGCTAACAATTATTACCAATTAAGCCATAAGCCATGATTTGAACCTGGGTCTTCTACCTCCAAATCCACTGCTTCTTCCACTGTCATCTATATCGTTGTTGGGTAGTGAAATTTGTGATTTATTAAGGCAAGATCCATGTATATTTATTTGCATGTATCAGGGCCTGATTTTTATTCCTGAGTCCAACCAATGAAAAGATAACTTGGTCCAGAAGTGCCATAGATTAGCAAAAAAAAATCACATACTCTAAAAGGATCCATAAAGTCAATGGGGGGAGGGGGGGTAGTTGGTGTAATGGAAAGAGCTCTGGAGTCGGAGTCACCAGGGCTGGGGTATGCTCCAGGCTGTCACTAACTAGCTGTTAGTAAGACATGACCAAACCACTTTGTCACAAACACTGCCCATATTTTCTCACCAATTCTACTACAGAGAGGGATTTCTTGAGGACTTTTGTTCTACTTTCTCCACCAGTTCTGTAAAAGGCATTCCTTTCTTTAAAACACTGTGTTCAAATTCATTCACCACGCCTCTTAAATGCCAATGCCCTTTACTTGTATGAAAGTAAATTTCTACAACAGGCAATAGAATCTTTAACAGGGTGAAGCACATTGAATAAACTATTTAATGAAAAAACTAGGTAGTATGGGATGACTGAAGTTGAAGTCAGGAAGACCTGAATGTGAATCCTGACTCAGACACTTACTATCTGTGTGATCCTGAGCAAGTCATTTAACTTCTTTTTTTTTTTTTAGGGTAATTGGGGTTAAGTGACTTGCCCAAAGTCACATGGCTAGTGTGTCAAATGTCTGAGGCTGGATTTGAACTCAGGTCCTCCTGACTCCAGGGCTGGTGCTCTATTCACTGGGCCACCTAGCTGCCCCAAGTCATTTAACTTCTTAGCCTCAGTTTCCTCATGTATAAAATGGAGGTAATAATAGCACAAACCTCAGAGAGTTGCTGCAAGGATCAAAAGGTTAATTCTTTGCTAAACTTAGTCATCATCATCATCATCAATGAGTTAGCCATGATGGTGGTAGTGATGGAAACCAATTAGACTATAGGCATGTAGGTGGTATAAAATAGCAAGCATCCAGAATCTGGACAGAATTTCTAGCTCAGTAACAAATATACAAATCCATCAAAATGTGAGTTCTATAAACTGGGACTATAATTGCTAACAGTGACCATGAAGATTCAAGACTTGTGAGCATTCCTGAAAGGGGATGGAAATGCACTTCCAATTAATACCTATTACAGGTCTAGTAGGTCTTCCTGCAAAGCCATCAGAGAAGAGAAGAGGAGCTTTGCTGTTTTTTGTCCATCTGCCTTCCAAAAAGGGAGCCAAGGGAATTTGATGAGGAAAAAAAGCACAAAATAACTCTCAGGAAACCGGATTCTTCTTTCCTTTCCCACTTAGGATCATTTATTTAGAGCCAGAAGGGAACTTATTTCACTATTATCTCCTTTTTAAAAAGGAGGAAGTTGAGACCCAGAATGCTGCCTGGGTGACTTGCCCAAAGTCACATAGGTAGTAAGTGGCAGATTTAGATGACTAAATCCATCCATTTTTCCACAGGCCATATGCAATTACTGTTCTACAAAAGTCCATGCCTTCTCTTCAATAAAGTTTGGTAGCAATATCATACCTTCTCGAGTCTAAAATTTAAGCCAGGTTTCAGGCTTAGTAAAGGTTAATTAGTCAATCCCCCCACCCTCCTTTGTTTTTTAAGAGAAAAATCAGTTTTGAAATAAAAAGGCTCACCTCTGTTAACAATGGAAAGTAGCTTCCTTAATCCAAACAACTGATTTACTTGAGCCTATTTTTCTGAAATCTACTGTCCTATCTGGAGCTCAGTGGTGAAAGGATATATTATAATGCTGGCTCTAACCCCTACTCTAAATAGCTTGAAAGTAACTCAGTTCAGTTCACAACTATGACATTGTCAAGGGTCGATAAGTTGCATTTACAATAAAATGAATTAGATAATAAATCATATATTTAGCTCAAACATTATGATTCTTAAATTCCAGTCAAGCTTTCTCTAAAAGAATACAAAATAGACAGTGCCCATCTTTCTTCCAACCATACTTTCTCGTGAACATTTCAGTTCTATCAATTATCTTCATGGAATCTCTTCTCCCTGTTTCCTACTAGTTCATTTCCAGGATTCACTCATTTGTTAACTTGATTTATTTCCATTTGATGGAAGTAGGTATACATTTCCCTATACCACTCACATTATGTATTCTAAATCATTAATATAATTAGTGAAAAGGAAGCACTGGGTGGTTAAATAGTACGAATGAGCTTCTAATGTGAATGAGTTTAGATTTTGAACAGTGGCTTTGTTTCCTTGTCCTTCTGAGTAGGCTAGGCTAGATGTCATCAAACTTTATGGGTGCTTAATCAACTTTATTAGCCATGGAATTTGATTGATCTTGTTAGACCTGACAAGAAATCAATTGTTAAAAAAATATACGTACTTTCCCGGAATGGGTTTGGCACCTTGGAGAAAAAGAACAATCTAACAAACATGGGAGAAGTGCCAAAGAACAGCCTATTTACAATAACAAAAAACTCACACAGCCATAGGAAAAGGTCGAAATCTGGCCATAAAAATGAATTGGTAAGAGATGAGGCAATGGTAGTGGGAGAGAGGGCAAGGGTTAGAAACAAAAGGAACAGCTTATAAAATTCCAGCATCACATCTAAGATAAGACAGGTCAGAGAAAAATGTCAGCATAAAATTAATATGGATATTCAATATTTAAAAGCAACCTAAATGGCTTCTTTTGCATCTTCAAAAGAGTCAGGTGAGTCAGGTGATAAAAATCATGATGGCTGATATTTATATAAACTTTTACATACATCATCTCATAGGGTTCAATAACTCCCTGAAATGTGTACTTCAAGTATTATTATATCCATTTTATAGATAATAATACTAACACTTACTTTGACATCCTTTCCTCACACACTTTTCTCAAGTCTTTGAAATGTGTCTTCTGGCCAAATTGTTCAACCGAGACTTTTTTCTCCAAAGTTGCCAGTGGTCTCATAATCATCAAATCTAATGGTCTTTTCTTGGTCAAAATCCCTTCTTGACTTCTCTGTAGCATTTGGCCCCATTGACCCTATCTCTTCCTGGATACTCTTTCCTCAATAAGTTTTCATGACATTGCTCTCTCTTGGTTCTTTTCCTACATTCCTGATGACTCTTTCCCAGCCTCCTTTAAAGTATCCAAGTCATTCCCACTGACCAAGTGTCCTCCAAGGCTCCTTCTTGGGCCCTATTCTCTTCTCTCTCCATAAAACCATCAGCTGATGTTAGTTTAATTATCATCTCTATGCAGATGACTCTGACATTGATACATTTATCCCTTGTCTCTCTCTTTCTCTCCCTATACATATAGAGGATATAGACATATGCACAGGCTCTAGAGAATGTCCATTTAATTCAATGTCATAATTTGAGCAATAGACATTCTTCTTTCACTTGTTTTATTCCTTTATGGATAGTTAGGACAAACTCTCTAAAGCAGTTACAGATCTCTTCCAGTAGTCTGCAAAGGCTTACAAACAAGAACACCTAGAGAACATTACTGTCAGAAAGAATCCTCCATGAGCTTGGTCTGTGAACTGAATGTCCCTCTCAATGAACAATACCTTTGGTGAGTATATTTTGATATAAATATAGATGTATCTGGAACAGACTGCCCAAATGGGCAATGAATTGGACCCAAAAGTAAAGAGAAGGAGGGAAGGGGACTGGATCGCCTACAGGAAACTAAAGTTCCTTTAATGACCCCAAATATTGATACCAATATTCTACCAATGTCTAGTTCTAACTCTGAGGAATTTAAAATGAGAATCACATGGAGAGTACTGGAGAGGTACATGGTAGGTATAAGCAGGAAGCAACATATAATAAGTGTGCAATCTTAAAGAAGATCTGGAGGAAAGAACATCATCTAGGAAATATATGGATGCAATAGACATATTGGTCACATATTGAGAGAGAGGTCTAATAAATGGACAACCCTAGAGCTCCACTCATGTCCTCAAAATATCAAAAGAAGACAAGGAACCACCCCCTGCAAAAGCCATTATATGGGTCTCATGGCAAAATTATGGATGAGTAGACATAGGTAAGATGGGATCTTAATGTCTAGAAGGAAAATCCAAATAACTGAGCTCCATAGATCTTTTTTAATATCTGAGCTGTGCTGTACCACCTACATTTTAAGCACTCTGGCAATTTTAAGGTGTCTATAAATATGTCGACCAATTGATGGAGTTATTGTTATTATTGGTTAGAGGGTTAAACTCCTTCACTGAAATGAGCCTTCCCCTACCTGGGTGGACATGACCCCACTGGTAGATGGGATACCCTTTATGAGGGTAATATCATGGGGGAGAAATAGACTGGTGGGAGCAGAAAGATGATGTAGCATATGTCCAACTGAGCAGAAAGATTCAGGAAAGTGTAGGATCGTAGCAAACAGGACACCTTTCTCATATGACACACATATGAAAGCCAACTCAGAGCTAGAGATTAAGACCATGATAAATGAGAAAGCTTTGGGGGCCAAGCACACTCAGAGCTGTCAGCAAGATACATTCTATTTAATTAGCAAAGTGTGACAAAATGCCTGTTCCAAATCCTGGATTTGACAGGAAGGAGGGGGAGGGACTCTGCAGCAGCACAATAAAACGGATGTGATAATGATTGAGATGCCTGCTGATGAAAGAGTCCATAGATTATAATGCCAACTCATCTTCCTTCAAGCCAAAATGAAAACAAACACACACACAAACCCAACCAATAAAATAAATGGCCATCTTATTAAGCCTGACATTTTGACTTCAGACCTTCTAGTGGACAAATGAACCAGATGCACTTTCCAGGAATAGGACAGAGGAATATATCCTGCTCCTCATCTATATCTCAAATACAAAAGGGCACGAGATTTAAAGGCAAAGGGCCTGGGTCCAGCCTATTCTGATACTACCCATAAGTCCTTAGATAAGTCCTTGGCACACACCACTCATCATCTCTGGATCTCAGTTTTCTCATCTGCAAATTGAGAGCAACAGACTAGATTTCTTTCGAGGTCCTTACCAGCTATAAAAATATGATGGCAATATAATTCTTAAATATGATCCTTAGGATCCTTAGGTATATAAGGAGTAAGGAGACCTCATTATTGGGGAACCTGATTCTAACTAAAAGACAAAGCTATAGCATGACATCCCTCCTACCTGTCAAACTAATCCCTTTCAGTATCTTTTTCTAATTCATCAAATATATCACATCCCCTAAGAATAAGAGAACCTGAAAGTTCTCCTATCAATGTCTCAATATCTATATCCTCATCTTTACCCCACTACGCTGAGCACTATTTTCTTCTCTCATTCAGTGGTCCCATCAGTTACCATGGGTTCAATTATTATCTCTGCCAATTATTTCCAGATCTACATATGCAGCACTAGTCTTCATCTGTAACTATTTACTGAGTATTTGAAGCTGGATATCAAACTCAACATATACAAAACAGAATTCATTATCTTACACCCAAAAAAAAATTTTGCACCTCTTCTAACTTGGTTATTTCTATCAATATTATCTCTCTCCTTCCTTTCACATAAGTTTGCAAATTTGGCATTACCACCTGCTTCTCACTCCCGTTCACTCCACATATCTAATCAATTGCCACATCTTACTACTTCTACCTGCATGACATATTCTGCATCTATCTCCTCTCTCCATTCACATAGCCACCACCTTAGTTTAAGACCTCATCACCTCTCATCTAAATTATTGCAACAGCTTCTTAATCAGTCTCACTACTTCAAATCTCTCTCTACTCCAATCCATCTTTCATAAACCTGCAGTGATTTTCCTAAAGTGCAACTCTAACTATATCCATTCTAATGGTTCCCTGTTTCCTTTAGGATCAAATGTAAATTTCTTTTTTTTTTTTTTTTTTTTTTTTTGCTTTTTGGAGGGCAGTTGGGGTTAAGTGACTTGTCCAAAGTCACACAGCTAGTAAGTGTGTCAAGTGTCTGGGGCCGGATTTGAACTCAGGTCCTCCTGACTCCAGGACCAGCACTCTATTCACTGCACCACCTAGCTGCCCCTCAAATGTAAATTCTGTTTGGCTTTTAAAGCTCTTCAAAACCTGGCCCCAATCTACCTCTCTACTCTTGTTATAAATTATATCCCTTCCTACATTCTGTAATTCATTCAAACTTATCTTTTCATTGTTAGTCCTACATGACACACTATTTCTGTCTCTATACCTTTGCAATGGCTATCCACCTCACATGGAAGGTAATCCCTCTTTATTTCTGCCACTTAAAATCCCTGGTTATCTTCAAAATTCAGTTCATGTATCACCTCCTAAAAGAAATATTCCTTGATCCTTCTGGCTTTTAATGCCCCTACCTCTCAAACTGCCTTCTATTTATTTTACATATATTTTGCATATATTTACACATACATACATTGTCTCCCCAATAAAATGTAAGCTCCTTGGGGGCAGGGAGGGTTGCATTTTTATTGTCATATCTCCCACCATCTGCTCACCACAGGGTTGCAAGGTATTGAGACATCTCTAAGGGATACAGACATCTCCCGTTCACACTGTCCCTCAATACTATTTTTATCCAGATGAAATCATGTTAGAATTACCATCAAGAACAGACTTTAAAGGGGTGGCTAGGTGGCACAGTGAATAGAGCATGGGTCCTGGAGTCAAGAGGACCTGAGTTCAAATCTGATCTCAGACACTTAACACTTACTAGCTGTGTGACCTTGGGCAAGTCACTTAACCCCAATTGCTATCCTCCCCCCTCCAAAAAGCAAAAAAAAAAAATTTTAAAAAGAACAGCTATTAAACTAGAAAAGTCACAAAGGGGCAGTCTGAAGGACTTTCTATATGTAGAGAGAAAAGATGAGCCCCTTCAGTTACCCTAGCTAATGTGAAAGGTGAATGTTTATATATAAGCCTCACCACTTTTTAGCATTGAGCTGATGGAATCATCTCTTTCTCTGTGTGCTGTCTTCCCATCCCTGCCAACAAGTAAGCCCTAAGGCCATTCCCAATTTCCCATTCTCCAGGGACAGCTCTACACAGGCTGCCAGACAGTGTGTCTATTTGATCAGAATTGTTGATTCCAACTATGGCAACAGTTTTCACCCATAGTGCTGGCCCCCCCAAAAGCTGCAGGAGCATATCTGAATCCCTTGGTCCTCAAAGCTCTAAATCACCTGGAATGGCCAACATGACAAACTTGAGTTTCTCTCTGCTTGTTTCAACGATACTGATTTACCTTTAACATACTGTACAGTATATTTCATTTTTCAGGTGATATATTCTGCCCCAACAATATTTTTCACAGAATGGCGATGTATTTCAGTCAGGGGGTGGTAACTGATTTAGTATATTAGTGCTCGGATCTAAATCAGTTGCGATGTGTCTCTGTGAGGAGGTGATATGTCAGATTCAATAGGTCCTATATCTGGTTCAGTGGTTGATGTATTTGAGCCAGGTTGATGAATCTAGTTTAACAGGTGATCTATTTCTATTTCCAGTGAGTAATTATGTTTTAATGGGTGATATATCCTTTTCTGGATGAGTTGTATTAAATCCCCGATAACTGTGTATTTATTTCCCTGCATTATGTATGCACTTGGCCATTAATATACATTTCGACATTTAATGCACCCACTTTAATATGCCATATATATCTCCAGCTCTTTCTAAAGTTTGAGACTGAATGGCACCTCATAAAATGCCACTTCATTAGGAATCAACAGGAAGAACCCAACCAGAACAATTTTTATTGATAAAGGTTGAACAGAGAAATATCAAGTTCACTTATCACTTCTTACATGGGAGAGAGACAATGAAATCTTCATTGGAAAATTCTGTATGTCAGGAGGGCATTTAATCTTGTCAGTGATAACAGCAGTGGGGAAATATACGGTCTGATGTGAATCATCACCATAGGAGGTCGTCCTCACCAAATATGCTGTGCCAGCAGTTTCTACAGCAGCTTCATTGACTTTATGTCAAAATAGATTGGAAGGTTTCATCCCACTGGGGGCTTCTTTTGGCCAGTCAAGTTGTATTTCCCTGCCCCCTTTCTGAGCTCACTGCTGGGGAACTGAGTCTCAGAGCAGTTTGTCCCACCTCTAAAATGTCAGTGAGGGACTGTCAGTCACAAAATTTCCAGTGGCAGGGAGGAGTGCTTTGCCAGGAAGTTCCCAGAGCAAGTCATGGACCATTTCCCCCCTAATTAAGTGTCCTTTGAATATAGATCTAATGGAGGGGGGAAGATCTAGCTCCTGCATAGATTCTATCACTTTGCCAAGACGGTATCATCCATATTGGATGCTAAGGTAGATGATTCCAGGAGAATCTTTAGGACCAGAACATCCATGCATATTCTGTAACTGGTTCCAGCTCATCTACCATATAGTTGAGAGGAGCCTTTTTCCATTGGCAATGGTGCCAGAAATCTGTGTCTCCAAAGGGACTGAATTAGCACCAACAGTGGCTTTGTTGTCTTCATGTCTGAGAAAGTGTAGTACCTCTTTTGCCAACAGCTTCTGATGAGAGACCTATGCTGTAAGGAGAAGGGCTACAAATTCTTCCCCTCTGAAGTCATATGGCTTCCAAGAAAGTGTCCTGGGTCCTTGGCCTTTTCAATTGTTCTTTTTTCATTCCAGCTACAAATAGAGAAAGTATGGAAGTCTTGAGTGCAGGGAATAGAGGTTCCAGTCTAGGCTGGGAGCTTGAGCCATGGGGATCCATGAAACCAGGCATCTAAAACGAGGCATTACAGCTCTCTCAGCATTGATGCCCTACAGAGCATGGGTCTGGGACTCCAGTCCTGCAGAAGTCAGCAATGATGCTGCTTTTGGACCTTAACTTAATGGAACTGATGCTATGGGGAAATTGAGCTAAATGTTGAGCCTTATCCCCCAACAAGCCAAGGATGTCCCCAGGGTATGTAATGGAAATGCAGATTTAAAGATCTTCCCTACCCCTAGGCCCTTTGATTGGCTTAAGAGACTCTGAGAACCTTCCTTGATTTGAAAATATGCTCTGCCTCCTAATAGGCTGAATGTGGTCACATGGAGCCTATGGCGGGAGGCTTGCTTTTCAGGAATGCCCACACCTTGATGCTGTGTGATTGGGCAGTGGGTCAAGAGGGTTGTTACATTCTCTGACCCAGGAGAAGGCTATATAATCCCTGATGTGAGGTTTTGCTTTGGGGCTCACTTTGAGAAGTGTTGTGTGATTTGACCAGATGAGACTCTGGGTAGCCGTTGAGAACCCCCCGGCTTTGAAAACCCAGATATTGATGCTTCCCTCTCTGGTAACTGTGGTTTTGGTATTGATAATGGTTAGACAGTTTGGAAGCCTGTCTGTATACTCTGAAGTTCAGGGTGCTGACCTTTTCCCCCTGAACTAGGTAATATATGTTTGATTGATTAAAGTGAGCTTGTTAACTGATTTTGAGTTGCTTTCCTTTACAAAAGCAGATCTAAGAACCTGTTTGGCAACCACTCTGGGGATGTTGGGGTGCTTGCTGCTACAGGGTATTGAGGAGGAAAATGGGGGGTTCCTATATTTGTGAAGTAAACATCCCTTTGTAAAAGTCAATTGATGTTAAATGGTTAAATGGAAGCGAGGTGCTAAACATTGGTCCCTTAAATGAGGATAACACTGTCTGTGGGGGCTCAAGTCTATGACTGAAAAAAGAGGTACCTTCGTACCCTCAGATGACTAAGAACTTTGAGGGGAAGATGTAATAATCCTATCCCTGAGAGAGCAGGGCCAGAATCAACCATGCTACATAAATGACATTGGCCAGAATGACAGTCACAAATTGAGAGGCGGAAGGAACCTTAGCAGTCAACTCCAACCCCCTCATTTTACTAATGAGGGGCTGAGGCCAAGAGAAGTTAAGGAACTGGCCCAGGATCCCACATCTGCTAAGTATTTAAGGCTGTGACTAAGACGGCAAAGTTGCGTCTTCACTAGGGTTCACTTTTCCATTTCCTCTACCCCTCAGGCAATCAGTGTTTGCTCTCATTCTGCCCCAAGTCCTTGGGTTGTGAAAAAAGCAAGTTGAAAAACTCATTCATAATAAAATGCCAATGATCCCTCAGGATATTTGTATTTTAAAAGAGGATAAGGCAGAAAGATGTGACCTTCTAATGGTAAGATTTTAAGAATTTAGAGAGGTTTTTGACCCAGGGAAAGTTCTATTGAAAGCTCCTCACATCCCACCACAAAGACACCTTTAACTCTCAGGACTCACTCCTAGGACTATCTTATGCTGGAATTAGGACCTGGGGAAATTCCTTTCTCACCATTCTCTCATGTTACTCTGCTTATAAGTTCACGCCAGTGGCTTTAACAAATTTAGAGGCAGCTGCAGGGAATGTTTTCTTTAGATTATTGGACCTGCTGACAGGAAAACCTGAATTCAAATCCAGCCTCAGAAACCTCCTAGCTGTGTAATCCCAGGTAAGTCATTCTGCCTCCATCTGTCTCAGCTTCCTTATCTGTAAAATGAAGCTAATAATAGCACCTAACTTCCAGGGTTGTTATAAGAATCAAATGAGATATTTATAAAACACTTTGAAAGCATTAAAGCATTATAGAAATTTTAACTTGCATTATTATTATTCTAAGTCCTACCTCCTAGGTGTAACAAAATAGGAGTTGTTATTGTTCATCCTTTGTTTTTTTTTTTTGTTTGTTTTTGTTTTTTTTTTTTAAAAGCAATTGGGGTTAAGTAACTTGCTCAAGGTTACACGGCTAGTCATTATTTATGCGTGGGTGCTCATTTTCTGAGGCCGGATCTGATCTCGGGTCATCCCAACTCCGAGGCCGGCACTCTTACTCACTGCACCACCTAGCCGCCCCTTTAGGGCAATTGGGGTTAAGTAACTCGCCCAAGGTTACACGGCTAGGTTTTTGTCTGTGTGGATTAAGTGTCGGAGGCCGGCTCCGAACTCAGGTCCTTCTGACTCCAGGGCCGGTACTCTATTCACTGCGCCACCTAGCCGCCCCCAGTTCATCCTTTGTTTTTGAAGAAGACCAATGACATCCTTGGTGATGTCTTGATTTATTTGTGAATTGGATTTAAGTGAGGCAGAGCTGGACAAAGTAGTCAGCCTCACTTTCTCTTCCAAAGTCCAGTGATAGGATGAAAGTCAAGGTGACCAGCAATAGCCTAGAAGGCAGTGAATGATCTTCGCATTTTAAAGTCTGACCAAGCTCTAAGGAATCCATGGCACCTGCTTCTGGCTTCTTTTTGCCCTTTGGAACAAATTGTTGTCATCTACCCATTCTGCAGAGGAAGAATTCACATGCTTTGGATAGATGTCCCCCTAACTCACCAACGGGTCTCAGGCCTGTCAGTTACCCTCAACCTGGTTTAGCAGTCTGCAGAGATGGTTTACCAGGGTGAGGCCACTGACCAAAATAGGAAGGTGCTTCCTGAATTCTGTTTCTAGGTTAAAAGTGATGCAACTGGTGTGTTCTAGATCTCCTTTTAGCTCCAAAGGTACAATTCTTTCCCCTCCCCCACTTTCTTTCTACCCTCAACACTCAAAAAATTTCCATGAAAGCTGCTGTGGCATACAACTACAGAGAAGAGAGAGAGAGACTGAGACAAGGCAATGATTTTTTTTTCCTTTTTGTTGAGCACTTAAAATTATAAGATCACAGGCTCTAGAATTGTAAAGAACCCTAGGGGTAATTTAATCTAACCCTCTCATTTTACAAATGAGAAAATTAAGGCCCAGAAGGTTAAGAGACGTGTCCAATCCAAGGTCACAAAGGTAAGAGGTGGCAGAGCCAGGATTCAAACGCACACACTCTGCAGTTCAGAAATTGTACTAATATTATGTCTTGGTTAATTAATATATAAAATTTTATGTTTTCTAGAAATATAGGCATATATCTGCAATGCTTCAGTGGATCTCAGAATCCAAATGATAGGCATATTCCTTCCTTCAGTGCAGTGAACTCACAGCCCATTCATCACTTTGTAGCTTGGGTAACTTTTATCCTAGTCCCTCTATAAATCCTTCACAGTAGTTCTATTCAACATTCTCAAGCCCTTCCAAAGGTCAAGGGTTCTTATCCTGCCTTACAGAGGTAGATTTCAAAGGGGCTGTAAATTTGGATAGGAAAAAATGCTTCCTTATTTTCATTAACCTCTAGCTGAAATTTAGCATTTCCTTCAATTATTTAAAAACATTCTTCTGAGAAGAGGTTTCATAGGATTCATTAGACAGACAAAAGGGTCCATGATCAGAAAGAAGAAAAAAAAGACCAAGACCCATGTTCTAAGTCCGTGTGATAGTACCTTGATCCATGACTGATCTGTTTCCACTTCTTAATCACTTGAATCCTTGATGATATATGTTATTATTGCTAATTCTGCTTTTATACATATAAGCCATCATCATTCCTGTGTCATAAGACTTAAACAGCATTTGTTAAATACCTCCTACATCACAGATGCTCTGCTGGGTTCTGGGAGCATGAATACAAAAATAAAACAGTCTCTGCTCTCAAGAAGCTTACATTCTTTGGGGGTGGTTGGTACAGCATGATCACAGATAAAAATCAAGATTTATACATAATAAAGCTATTTCAGGAGAGGGAGGGGCTTCACAACTGGGAGGAGGAAGAAAGGGGTGGCACTAGAAGTGAGCCTTGAGCATCGCACCTCTTCTGGTCTGGTATACTCCTACAACTCCCACTGGCAGGGGTGCTGACTGCTTCTTCTTTCAGGGATCTAGGTATAATCCTAAGGGACTTCCTGAACCCTTTTCAGTGTGCTCCCCATTAGCAATCAGTCAGGCAGGCTTAAATTTTTGGAAAATGCATTTACTAAGACAGTATAGTAAAAACAGTTGACACCAAGCATTTCCCACAAAGACACACAGAGTCTATGCATGGTGAGGAAATAGTAGAGTTAAACTTAAGAGTGCAATGGTGGTAAGGCACATTTGTAGAGCGCACATGAGGCAAAAGGGTAAGTCACAATTGTCTCACTGGACGTCTTTATAGAGTCCTCAAAGAGTCTCCCAAGACAGTTAAGCATAGCTCTCTGTTGGATTCTAAAAGTCAGTGCCTTTACACTTTTCTCTATCACAAAGGGATCAGATCCTCTGAAGTAATCTTTCCTCAGATGAATATCACTCTGTCTTAACACTCTCAATGCAAATGTTTCCTACTGCTTTGTGTGACTACTGTTCCAGTGGCTATCGCTACCACCAGCTCTGACCACCAGTGGGTCTTCTAGGAGGATCTGTGAATCAGCCCAACATACAAGGTCACCTGGAACTGTCCATCTCAGAACCGTCCACATTCATGGAAGACCAGGAAAAGAACAAACACAAAGAGACAGACATAGTCAGTGATAGGTGGGAGACAAGACAGGTTTCCTTAACCACTATCTAACTCTTGGAGGCAACTCAGAATAGTCCTTCCTCCTTACAGACAAAGAGAAAGAGAATACAAAGGGGCAGGTTTTCCTTTTTTGTATACCCAATGAGTTCCAGCTCAGTTATCTCTTCTTTCTTCACTTCTTTCACCTCAGAAACCAGTTCATCATCACCCACTGCAAACCCTTGTACAATCATGACCACAAGTAATCTCACCCCCAACTTCTATGTTGCTTAGACTTGAACCAGACTGGGAATATTTGTGAATACTCAAAAGGGTGACCCCCATAGGCCAATCCATCCCCATTACATGAACATGTAAAAGAGCTGGTCCAAAGGTCTAAAACTGGGAGAAGATCAGATGAAGAAATTAAAGCTATCTATATTCATATGAAAAAATATTCTAAATCACTACTGATTCAAGAAATGCAAAGCAAAACAACTCTGAGGTACCACATCACACCAATCAGATTGGCTAACATGACAAAACAGGAAAAAGATAAATGTTGGAGAAGATTTGGGAACTTGGAACATTAATGCATTGTTGGTGGAGTTGTGAACTGATCCAACCATTCTGGAGAACAATTTGGAACTATTCCCAAAGGACTATAAAACTGTGCATACCCTTTGACCCAGCAATACCACTTCTAGGGCTATATGACAAAGAGATCACAAAAATGGGGAAAGGACCCACATGTACAAAAATATTTATAGCTCTTTTTGTGGTGGCCAAGAATTAGAAATTGAGGGGGTACCCATCAATTGGGGAAAGACTGAACAAGCTGTGGTATATGAATGTAATGGAATACTATTGCACAATAAGAAATGATGAACAGACAGATTTCAGTAAAACATGGAACAACTTGTATGAACAAAGTAAATTTTTGCAAAGTAAAATGAGCAGAACCAGGAGGACATTACATATGGTTACAGCAACATTGTGAAATGACTAACTTTGATAGACTTAGCAATGCAAGGATCTAAGACAACTCCAAAAGACTCATGATGGAAAATGCTATCCACACCCAGAAAAAGTACTGTGGAGTCTGAATGCTGATCGAAGCACACAATTTGCTCTTTTTTTGTTGTTTCTTTTTCTCATGGTTACTCCCATTGGTTCTAATTTTTCATTACAACATGACTAACATGAAAATGTTTAATGTGAATGTATATGTAGAATCTATATCAGATTGCATGCCATCTTGGGGAGGGGGGAAAGAAGGGAGGGAAAGAAAATTGAAGTGAATGTTGAAAAATAAATAAATAAATATATATATATATATATATATATATATACACACACACACACACACACACACACACACACACACACACACACACACATATTAATGGGAGAAGAAATTTATATAGAGATTACTAAATAGACCAGTTTGACTGGAGTATAGAGTCTGTGGGAGGGAATCATGTATAATCAGCCTGGAAAGGTAGACTGAAAAAAGATTGTAAAAGACTTCAGTTTCCCAAAGAGAGTGGTTTTTATTTTGTCCTAGAAGTGGTAGGCAAACCAATGAAGCTTCTTAATAAGTGAAATTGCAAGGTTAGAAGTGCACTTTAGGAAAACCATTTTGGGAGTTGTGTGTAGGATAAACAGAGAGCAGTGTCTAGATTCAGAGAGACCAATTAAGAGGACATTTCAATAATCTAGGCAAGAAGTGATGAGCCCCTGAACCAGAGTGTTAGTCCTATGAGTAGATAAAAAGGCATGGAGATAAAAGATGTTTTAAAAGTGGAATCAATAAAACTTATCATGGGGGAAAGGGGGGAAGAGAATTAAGAGTCAAGGACAATTTCTAAGTTATAAATCTAGATAACTGGAAGCATGGTGGTACCTTTTACTGATGCAGGAAAGTTAAAAGGGAGATGATTGAGGGGAGAAGATAATGAGTTTTATTTTGGACATATTGAATTTGCAATACATAGAGAACATACAGGGGAAAATTTGTAACAGTTGGAGATGTGAGACTGGAGCTCAAGAGAAAGAAAAAAGCAAGATATGGAGATCCAGGCATTACCTACATAGAGATAATGGAACATAAAGAAGGCAGGCAAGGAGGAGAGTAACAGAAAAATGACCAATATGCCAACCTGACAAGGAGAATAAAAATTCCGTTCTAAGTCATATATACGAAGAATGACAAACTGAAAAATCTCTTGACCAGGATGGGGTGGGGATAGGGAGTAGAAGGAGGAAGAACCAGAAGTCACATTATAATAACTGGACAAAAAACTAGGGTTAAAGTCTAGATGAAGACTTAGGTCAGGAGTGATTAATCTTTTCTATGTCATGGACCCCTTTGACAATCTAGGAAAACCCTTCTCATAACAATGCTTTCAAATGAATACAATAAGAAGACTTCAGATTACAAATAAAGCCAATTATATTGAAATACAGCTTAACAGAGTTTTTTTAAAAGTTCATGACTCCAACTTAAGAACTTAAAGTTTACATGATAGATGTCTTTGAAAGACTATCATATGGGAGAGGTATTGGACTTGATTTGTTTGGCCCCAAAGGGAGCCAAGGGCTTGGTCATATTCAGAATTTTCTGATAATCTGGGTGACTCAATATTGGAATGGGCTATATCTCATCACAGTGGGTATCACATCCCTGTTAGTCAGATAACTGCTTGTTAGTCCTTTACGGAAAGGTTTCCTGCTCAGCACAGGTTGACCTTTGGAGGTCCCTCCACAGATGAGTTTCTACAGTTCCTAATAGAAGTGAGAAAGAACATGCTAATGAAATTTCTGTGCAATGGTGAATTTTGATCTGTTTTTGCAAGGCTACATTAGAATCTCTCCTCCAGAATCCTCTGAGAATTCTCCAAAGGACCTATGAAGTTGTCTCCATCAGAGCAACCCTGCTAGGCTCTCAGCTGTTGGGAATTCACAGAGACCACAAGCTTCTCTGATGATGTAATTGTTCCCCAGAGACTCGAATGGCAGTGGCGTGATGTATGGAGGAAGCAGCCAAGAAAACATAGATGATTTACTTTGTGCACAGAGCTAGCCTTGGCACCAGATGCTTTGTGGTTGCTTCTATATAGTTTCAACTCAAAATAAATCATTCCCTCCAAACAGCTTAAAACCAAAAACACACCTTCTGCAGCTCTAAACTATAAAATTTGGGCAGGTAATTTGATTTTTTAAAAACTGTCTGGCTCATACTGCCAGATGGTTTCCAAACTGCAAAAAAAAAAAATTAATTTGCAAACATATTTCTGAAACATGGCTGATTTGCTTTTTGCCTTTTCCAAGAGTCCAGCTGTACTGTGCAGGGAACTCTAGACTCTTTCTGTCAATGAGCCATAAAGATAGCAAAGTGAGCACCTACTACAGGCCCAGCACTGACCTAGGCACTTTTAAGGGAATAGGGAAGATGACAAAACAGATAACATATTTTTAATTCATTGACTCTCATTTACAAGATGCAAAGGGTTAACAAGGTCCTTTCTCTGAAAGAATCTATTTTTCAAAAGAATAAAGGCCCAGGTTGAATGAGTGATCCTAAGAGCTGCCAAGGGTTATAATGTCTTAGAAACTAAAGGATAGCATAAAACTATGTGTGGCTCACTTCCACACTCTGAGAGAAACATGATCAAGACAAAACATTTTCCACAAGGGAAAATGTCTATGTAAGCAAACAAACCCAGTGAGTTATAAGTATAGCTAAAGTTTAAAAAGGCCAGAAACGGTAGTAGGCCAAACTGGCAGTAAGCCAAACTGGCCTACAGAATGTAAATAGGTGCTAAGAAGGTTAGAAAGTGACCTGGTGTCATTTGTGTGCAATCTGACTGCAAAGTTAGGAGATCAGATTCCATACCTCATTTCAAAAAGTTCTTACTAAGGGACCATTGTGTACAGACCCAGTATTTGCTCGGTACTGGGCTTAAATAAGACCTAGGAGTTTGCAATCTGGTAGGAGATATCAAAGGAGCACAGATTTAAAATGGGAAGGGAACTTTGAAGTTCTCTAGTCCAAACTGTAAAGACAGATGACGAATCAGCAGCTCAGGGAGATTGTGACTAGCCTAAGGTCACACAGGATGAGCAGTAGAGACAAGATTTGAACCTGCAGCCATCTGTAGCAGCAAGCACCCCAATATCCCCAGGGTGACTGCCAACACAGGTTCTTAGATCTGCTTTTCAAAAGGAAAGCAACTCAAAATGGGTTAACAAGCTTACTTTAATCAAACATATATTACCTAGTTCAGGGGAAAAAGGTCAGCACCCCGAATTTCAGAGTTACAGAACTTACAGATCAAACAAGACAGGCTTCCAAACTGTCCAACCATTATATCAATACCAAATCAGTTACCAGAGAGGGAAGCATCAACATCTGGGTTTTCAAAGCCGGGGGGCTCTCAACAACGGCTTCCCAGAGTCTCATCTAGTCAAATCACACAACACTTCTCAAAATGAGCCCCAAAGTAAAGCCTCTCTTCAGGGTTTATATAGCCTTCTCCTGGCTCAGAGAATGTAACCACCCTTTTGATCCACTGCCCAATCACACAGCATCAAGGTGTGGTCATTCCTGAAAACCAAGCCTCCCACCACAGGCTCCATGTGACCACATTCAGCCTATTAGGAGGTAGAGCATATTTTCAAATCAAGGAAGGTTTTCAGAGTCTCTTAAAGCCAATCAAAGTCTCTTAAGCCAATCAAAGGGCCTAGGGGCAGGGAAGATCTTTAAATCTGCATTTCCATTACACCATCCAGCACATTCTAAAGCCAGTATTCTTTCCCTTTACCAAACTTGCATGATAGAGGCATGGGGAGAATCTAAACCTGTGATTTCTTAGTATAGAGAACTCCCTGGTGGAGAAATTCCCTTCACCGATGTAGTTCATCCCTTTCCTCCCATTTATTATTTTATGGAGTTGCCTAGAGCACTGAGAGATGAGATGAGTTGCCCACAGTGGCATAGCCAATATGTTTCACAGTTTACTTGGACCTTATTCTTCCGGCCAGCTAACTCCCTGTTAATTATATCCTGCTGCCTCTCACAGGATCACATACTGTCATATAATAGAAATGGAGGTACAAACAATGGGAAATTCTGGAGAATTTCCAGAAAAGGTCATTTCCAATTAGGGTGACCAGTATTTGATGTGAACATGCCACCTCCTTCCCCCCTCCACCAACTTAAAGTCTAAGCTCCTTCAAGGGAGAGTCTGTTTCCTTTTGTCTTTGTATCCTGTATTTAGCACAAGCTAGGAACACAGTAAGTGCTTAATAATGCTTGTTGATTGATTGATATTTGAATTGTACTTAGAGTGAAAATTCAAGAGGCTAGAGGAGAGCATCTCAAGCATAGAAACAGTATCTAGGCAAAGGCATGGAGGTAGGAAAGTTATTGTTTTATAGCTCTATTTTATACTTTTGCTTCCTTTTTTCCTCTATGGGTCATTTATTATGTTAAATTGTTTTACTTATGTGTTAACTTTTAAAAATTAATTCAAACTTCATTTTCCTTTTTTCAACTTTCCATGAATGTCTGCTGTGACCTATATCTGAGGAAGGGGGAGAAAATTACAGAGACAATAAAGAATAGTAAAACACTGAGGAAGAAATGAATACATAATTCACTCACAGCCCCAACCAAGGATTGTACCCAGAGGTGTGCCAAAGCCAGCTCCTATGGGAGAGTCAATTGTCAAATTTTCAGTATGAGTATTTACACCTAAGAAATTGACTGATACTACAAATCAGGGCTTGCTTTATTTTCCTGTTAATTGTCTAGATTAAAGAAAGTGATGGAGACAATTTTAAATATGCTGATTAAATCTATAAGTATGTTATGCTTATGCATAGACATATATGTCCATATATATTCTATCTTTATCTCTATAAACACACGTATAAATTTTGGATGAGTTTGTTGTTAAACATTCAACAACACACCCATGGTTGCACCTAAGGTCTAGTGACCAAAATATTGGAATGTAAGATACCAAAACAGGGGTGGGGACCCTGTAGCCTTGAGTCAGTCCACATGTGAAGTTCAGATTCAGTCAAAGTGCTACACCTGAGGACCTAGAGGTCTATAGGTGGCCTCAAGGCCTCAAGTTCCCAATAGGGGCCATTTTATAGTCAAATAATAAATTACATATTATAAAACATCAGTGTGAGTTAAAGTAGTACAACAAGGTTTCCTAAAGGAAGTAGGAATTAACTGTTTACTCTGTGTCCAAGCAGGATGAAGGAAAAAGGAGAGGGAAAGGGGAGGTGGGGAAAAGAAGAAGGAAGAGGAAGAGGAGTAGAAACAGTTGACATTATGTTTTAAGACTTAAAAAGGGTTTTACATACATTATTTCATTTGAATCTCATAACATTCCTGAAAGTAAGTAATACAGGCAAAATTATCTACATTTTACACATAAGGAAACTGAGAGGTGAAATGTTGTGCCTATGGTCACACAGTATCAGAGGCAGGATTTGAACTTATATCTGTTTGGAATCTAAGTACAGCACTCTTTCCACTGCTGCCTATAAGATGTACCCAAATGTTATACTGGGCACCAACATACAACATTCCCTTTTTGAAGAGCTTGGCAAATAGTTGTGATGAGAGGAGGCAGAGGAAGATGATAGGGTAGGAACAGAAGGATCAGTCCCAAGAGTTGGCACCAGTGAAGCACAGTGGAATTGGCAACTGGCAGTGCCTAACCAAGGACTCATTATGAGGATCCCAAGAGAATTAAAATAGAAGAATAATTCAGCAGAGAGAATCTCAGGCCTCAGAAACCCTCAAGCAGCTGGGCTTTTTGTCAAAAAATCCAGAAACTTGGCTGGGTTACCCATAACCCAGATTGATTTCCTGGCAAATTTCTTGAATTTCCTTACTTACAGATAGTTTCTACTGAGAGTCTCTTTTAGGAATCCTCTCCCAGATGCTCAGTTCATCTGCAGCAGATGAAAAGTTCCCAATTGGTATTCCAATGTTACACTTCACTGTTACACTTGACATACAGGACTATCAACTCAGCCTCTCTACGGTCTCCATTCCAATCCCAGGAGAGAGTTACCATGGGCTTCTTGACATAGGTTGGAAATCTGATCGAGGGAGCAATAATACACTTATGTTCTGTGGGCATAATGATGAACACAATCCCAGACACCAGACCCCTGGGAATGGAATCCCCTTGGACCACAGAACTCTGAGGAAATAACTTTCACACTAAGCTTGTGTTATCAGTTAACTGGCCAGAAGCAACATAGGTTTAGAGTTAGAAGGGACCTTTAGAGTTCATCTAATCCAACTCATTCATTTTACAGATGAAGGAAATGAGGTCCATGAAGTGACTTGCTTGAGGTCACACAGCTGGTAAATGACAGTCAGGATTTGAACCCAAGACCTCTGAGTCTAAATTTAAATGTATGTTGATATACAAAATATACATGGTGCCATTTATATGATATTACACCAATAACATTTATATAACAACAGCATTTAATAGGTAGGGCAGCTAGGTTGCTGAGTGGATAGAGCACTGGACCTAGAGTCAGGAAGACATGAATTCAAATCTGAACTCAGACACTTACTAGCTGTGTGACCCTGGGCAAGTCACTTAATCCTTTGCCTCCATTTCCTCATCTGTAAAGTGAGATGGAGAAGGAAATGGCAAAACACTGTAGAATCTTTGCCAAGAAAACTCCAAATGGGGTCATGAGGAGTGAGACTTGACTGAAACAACTGAACAATTATATGGACATATAAAATAGTTTCAAGGATCTCACAGAAACTCTGTGCTAGTCTTAAATTAAAATGATTTTTTATTCCTTTATCTACTATTCTTTCTCTTTCCCACCTCTTCTCTCACCCTCCTACTCCCTCTCCTTTTTTATTCCTCCTCTTCAATTGTCCCCTTTCTTCTCTTTTCTCTCATTCATTCAAATGAGTATCAAGCCATAATAGGTACTCTAGTTTCTGGAGGGACATAAATACAGCCCTGAATCCTGAAAATCAGTCTTTCCCCCCCCCCCCAATTATGAGAACAGTAAGAGATTCTAAGAATATGCATAATTTAGGAACCTCTAAGAAATATCCCGCCCCCCCCACTCCCTCCAGACATTCATTATCCCACCCACTGACTAAGAAAAGTAAGCTGGAGAATAGCTAAGGTGCTTTTGCTATCCTCCAGACTAGTGAGGAGAAATCTGCTATAGAAGGACCTTAAAAACTCTAATGCAGAGAAATACGAAACCTGTAAGGATTGGGGTGAGATTTCAGTCACTCATGCAAGCAGGACATCCTTGTTAGCTAGGAAAAGCAGGAGTTCGGCTCCAGAGGAATGAAAGTACAGTTCCTAGGAAGGAAGAACTACTCAATCTGGGAATGTAAGTAATGCTTTGAAAGGCTTAAGGTGGGACTCAAGAGTTGCTGGAATTCACTTGTTGTTAAATAAAAGATGCTCATGGATTCTTTCCTTTTAGAAAAACTTCAAGTGTATAACAGTGGAGGTGGAATCACAAAGATTGGATATGACTCCTGGCTTTGAAACTTACCAATTATTTGAACTTGGATTCACATTTAGCTTGTGTGGATCTCAGTATTCCCATCTGAAAATGAGGGTATAGGAAACTAGATGATTTCTAAGATTCTTTTCATTTCTGAAATGACATAAAACTAGATTCTAACATTGAAATTTTCTTGTTAGCCTAATATCATTTAGTAACAATTAATTTTATAATTATTTTTCATATATAAAAAGTTCCAGGACCTCATCCTCATTATGGTCCTACCTACAACTCTTTCCTATAGAGCTCAAGGCTCAATCCAGAAGTGGTCGATCCAGGAATTTCTCTCTGTTGAGCTGAATAAAGAGACTGAACGACCCTTTGTTGGAGAGACGATAAAATAAGGACACTGCATTGGGGTCTTTTGCTTAGGAATATCTATTGATGACCTTCGTTTTTGCTTAGGAATATCTAAAAGATGACCTTTTCAACCCCACGAGTTTGTAATACTGTAGTGAGTGTACTTGCAAAGGTCAGTCTGTGCCAATCTATTGGGTTGTCCAAGAGAGAGATTTTCCCAGGTTTTTGGATCAGAGCTTAATCCAAGCATGACAGACACAAAGTATACCAGCTCTTTATGCCAAGGGTATCTCAGACGTAAAATTTGCACCAAGATAACTATGACAAGGTACCTGATCTCAAGGAACTTAAAAATTACTATTACAAAAATATGCAATGAAATCATTGCAAGCAAATAGAGCAAACATTCAGCTTCAAATTACATAACCATAATTTTTAAAAAGATGCTGTTTAGAAAAGACATCTTTTCTTTCTCTCTCTCCACTCTCCATTCTCTCTTCTCCCCTTTCTCTCATCCTCCCTATTATGTATGCCATAAGGAACTATGGTGACCTGCAAGTGGTTTTTTTCCCACTGAGACCTCATACTATTTTATTCCTTTTGAGTTCCTGCAGATGTATGCTACAAGGATCTTTGTAATGGGTTTTTGCCCAGGGTGCTTTTGCTGAAATAAAAAGAAAACCTACTAGTCCCTTGCCTGTTTATGGATCCCAGTGAAATACTTATCTTATATAACCTCCCAACCCCACCCCCATCCTTCTTCCCTGTCAATTTCCATTCCTTTCTTTCCTTCTCTCCTGCCTATGTTCAAGACATATAACATAGCCAAGTGGGATGAATGGACGTTGCTATCCCTGTTCTAGAACAAGGCTACAGTCATGGTGCAAGCAGAGAAATCATTGTATTGGCCAGCTCCACCACTAACTACCTGTGTAACTTTAAACAGGGACCCTCCAGAGTTCTGTTCTCTCACCTGACCAAATAAAGACATTGGGTTAGATGATTTTAAGTTGTCTTCCAATTGTCAAATAACATGAAACTTACTAAATTTCTAACCAACCACCTTACAAATCTCCTATCAATCTAATTGCTTTACTGGAGATGATTGACTAGATTATGCAGAAGCCTCTATCCATTTAACTGCACAGTCAGTTCAAGGAAGGGGAATGAAAGGGTCTTCCTCTAGACTAAGTCTTTTTGCCCCCTGCCCTACAATATAGGTTTGTGATTCAAAAGAGCCAGCACTAAATCAAGTGCTTTCCTGTTTCCCCCTGAAACCAGAGGAAAAGCAAACACAACCCAGACTCTCCTATGCTCAAAACCAAGGGCAGAGCACCCTCTAGCTTCCTCTCCTATTACTCGTAATAGCCTCAACAAGAGAAAAGCTTGAAATTATGGGGTTGGTCCTCTGGAAAAGGGTCCTCAGTAAATCACATAAGTAGATCAGGAAAATGCCTCACTTTGAATGCGTTCATGGAATTATAGAATCATAAATGTTAAAATTGGACAGAATCTTGGGGATCATCTAGTTCAATATATGATTTTTTATCTGTTAATTTTTACAGATGAGAAGTCAAAAGTAGACATCATAGAGCTGGTGAGGCATGTTTTCCTTCAAAAAGCACATTTTTTGTCCCCAATCCCAGGATCCTCCATCTTGCATACAGGATCCTTAAATCCTTAGACCCTATTAAAACTTACATTGACCCCATGAATATTTACCAAGGCTAACTGGCCACAATATGCCAAGATGTCTGGGCCTTCCCTAAGGTCATAATATTGATAGACACACATAGGTCATTCCATACACCATATTCCTTAGTGCTTCTGTGAGAAACAGTAAGAGTATTAAGCAGGGCAAGCTTTGGGTTTAAACTAGTATGACAAAGTCATAGGATTTGGAGGGAGAAGCAGAAGGCAAAGGGAAGTATTAAATATGAAAAATCCTCAAGTATATGGGGAGGCACAGTGTTCAGAGAGGAAAAAAACATTTTTGTATGGCCAAGAGGGGAAAGCTATTTCTCAGTCTTTTCATGGCGTCCACATGGGGTCCACATAGTCCAGCTCTCTAATTTTTTTTTTTGGAGAGGGGAAATAGGGCAATTGGGGTTAAGTGATTTGCCCAAGGTCACAAGGCTAGTCGTGTGTGTGTGTGTGTGTGTGTGTGTGTGTGTGTGTTAAGTGTCTGAGGCTGGATTTGAACTCAGATCCTCCTGACTCCAGGGCCAGTGCTCTATTCACTGCAACACCTAGCCACCCCCCAGATCTCCAATTTTACAGATGAGAAAACCTAGGTAGAGAGATGAAATGACTTGCCTGAGATCATACAGCTAATAATGAGATATAAACCCAGGTCTTCAGACTTCAGATCCAGCATGTTTCCTCTTCTGCAATTCCAGTATGTATCCTTTATTTCTGTTCTTGAGTACTACTAAAGATTAGTGGTGCTATATTTTCTTTCTGAGCACATTCCCTAGAATGTTTCAGAAATGACTGCTTGGGTTCAATAAGTGCATGAGCCAATTCCCTTAATGTTTCAAATGTATGTATCTGGTCCTGCTGATATACAGCACTTCAGACCTAGCAAGAATTCCCTTATCTGCCTTTGGCAATAAGCTCTCCTTGCTGGAGAGCTTATTACTTCCTAATTGTCCAAATTTATTTGCTTCATTTTTCTTGTTATAAGACACTTAAAGAATGAATTCCCCATCTTGGGCTTTTTAGGGCTACCATTAATTTTAAAGACCCTCCTCATTTATTAATCACCCTAATTGTTCATCTTAATATGGCTCTTCCACACAGTATGTCACCTCCAGCTCTCCCAAACCTCTGTGGATATTTTCCAAGTCCTTCATGTGTTTCTTCTCCCCAAGGAATTATTGGGATAGTCACCACTATGATATATGGGATGACTACAAGAATACATTCTCCAATCAAGGAAGGGTGGGGACATAAAAAGCATGGGAAGGACTTTTAAAACATCTATTTAGGGGTGTGGAACCGGCAGGCTCAAGGCCACCTGTAGCCCTCAAGTATGACCCTTTGACTGAATCCAAGTCTTTATTCTGTGAAGCTTGGATTTAGTCAAAGGGTCACATTTGAGGACCTAGAAGGCCACAGGTGACCTCGAGCCTGCAGGTTCCCCACCCCTGTTATGTATAATTGGGGCAGAGACAACATGTAGTAAGGGAGCAGGCCATTGTATAGTGAGGCAGTTATATTACCAAAGCATCAAGGGAACTAACCCCTACATCCCCAAAGCTCCACCCTCCTCTACACCAACTTCTCTGGATATCTTCAAAGTCATTTCTAATTTTTTCCTCTTTTGGTTAAGGAGCTAGCCCCTCTATTTTAGGTCTTCTTTCTATTTTAGAGACCACTGTCACCATAATAGATAGTTACCTTAAATAACTTACTCTTTTAACATGAGCAGTGCAAAGATGAATGAAGAGTCCTTCCTTACCTTTGCCATGATCCCTAGACTACAGGCTATATAAGTCTACAGAAACTCACAATTATCCCTAATGGAACTTCTAGCCTTGCCTTCTTTCTATCCTTATATTTAGCAACTCATTCCATAAACATCCATTAAGCATTTCCTATATGCAAAGCTAGGGATCCAAAGACAAACAAAACAGTCCCTGCCATCAAGGAACTTATATTCTGCTGAGGGGACTACAACATATATACGAGTAATTGCAAATATATATTCAAAGTGATATAAAGTTATTTCAAGAATCAGAGCAAGTACCAACATTTGGGGAGGATCAGTAAAGGATCATGTAGAAGGTGGTACCCAAGTTCTATTTTGAAGAGAGTAGGAATTTTATGAGGTGGAGGTGAAGATGGAGTACACTTCAAATATAAGGGACCGTGTGTACAAAGGCACAGAGGTGGGAGATGACACGTTGTGTACAAGAAAATGGCTCACTGGCCACTTTGACTGAAACAGAGAATGCCCCAAGGCGAATAACATCAAATAATACTGGAAAGGTAGGAGGGAGTCAGACAACAGAATATTTTACATATGAGTTGAAGTTTACATTCTATCCTAGAAGCAATAGGAAACAATGACATAGTCACATATGTGTTTTAGAAATATCAATTTGGCAGTTGAGTGGAGAATTGCCTAGAGAGGAGAAAAATGGAGGCAAGGAGGCTAATTAGGAGGTAATTTCAAAAGACCAAGAATGGGTGATAAGAGACTTGGCTGGAGCAGAAACTAACATGGCCAATGAAAAGGCAATGAATGTGAAAGGTATGGTAACATCAACAAGACTTGGCAATTGATGGGATATATGAGGAGAGGAAATAGGAGGAGTCAATGACAATTCCGAAGTTGTAACTATAAAGATAGTGGTGGTATGACCAAATAGGGATGTAAGAAAAGGGAATGTGTTTGGAGAAAAATAGGACTTCTGTTCTGGAAATGTAGCACTTGAGATGCTTATAGGCCATCAAGGCAAAGATATCCAACAATATTGGTAAATAGTGTCAAATGTCCCCTTGAGTTGTGTTGATCTCATAACAGCCTATGAGTGTAGTGGTCAGCACAGCTGTAGAAAATGGCTAGGAATTACCTTATCCTTATCCTGAAGTATCTTAATTTATTCCTGAGAACAATACAAAATAAACAGTGGCTTCTATAGCAGGTATGCTACAATGCCATAGCTTCAGAGAACTGGATTAATTTTTTTATATTGGCCCTCACTATGAAACTTAATTAGAATATACTCAAGGGGCCAAAGAGACTTCTGGATTATATTTAATCCATCCATCTGACTATTGGCAGCCTTCATTTTAGCATTTCTAAAGTCAGGAGACTCTTTCCTTCCCTCATTATTGAGGGTGTGGAAAAGAGGACAGAAAAAAAAAAAAAAGAAAGAAAATGAAGGTTGGTATCCTATATGCACTAATAGTTTAATAAGCTGAAACTAATTGATTTTCCATTAAAGGCCAAAAGGCAAGTTAGAATGGAAACAGCTTCTCTCACTTATAGCCTGTATGCACAATAATGTATAGATGCAATAAGGAAGTTAATTGGTTCTGTGTTGCTATTGTTGGGACTGCACAGGGGGAAAAAAAATTACAAAATCCAATTGCTGCCACTAATTAGAATTTCTCAGGAACTCCACTGTTAAAATGGATTGCTCATTTCCCCAGTCATTTTCCAGTATTCCTGGTCAAATTTATACACCTCGACCTCTCTCCTGTTAGTCTCCTAATACACCCTTCCATCAAGTATACCTAATACATTCAGCCTTGGTGATATCCACAGATAGCCAGCCAGCCCAGAGTGACTAATGGTAGTGAGCAGGAATGTATTTCTTAGTGTACTGGCTCCTCTTTTGAGCCCTACATTTTTTTTTTCAAAGCCCAAGTAAGGTCCCATCTTTATCAGAGATCTCTCGTAAAACATTCAGTAACCTCTCTCTATTCCCTGAACTCTGAAAGCTGCAGGGTCCCTTGGTTGATTTTAAAAGGAAACATTTAGCTACTTATTATATACAACCTGAAATTATTATTTAATTGTTTTGTTCCACTTTGTCTCCATGTCTAGACCATCATCAATCAATTAATCAACAAGTATCTATTAAGGTTCTGATATTTGCTTGGTACTACATACAAATGAATTAGTCCCTTCTGTCAAGAGGCTTGCATTCTAATAAATATTATATATGTAAAGCAGATGCCTTTATATAGACAAAGGAGACACAACTTTGCCATTATACCATCAGAACCACCAGGCTTTGCTCTCCTCCCTTCTGGCAGCACTCATGGAAACCCAGGCCTTGACATCTACATTGCTGCTGCACTCTCTGATAGACGTTTCCTCTTCCCCCTCCCTCCTGTAATTAAATTGCAAGTTTCTTGAGGTCAAGTAATATATTTCTTTTCCATCTGTAGCCTCAGCATTTAGCATAGTATGTCACAGAGTAAGTCCTTATTAGATGTGTTTTATTCATTAATTTATCAGAGCATGCAAATTGACTTGGGTTGGGGAATTATAGTCCCTATCCTTATGGCTCCTATCAGGCTGTTAACATGCACAGCTATGCAGGATTAAAATGCTTTCATCAACACCTTCTATTTTTCCACATGCTATTGGAGGGCTGGCCCTCGACAAGAGGGTGAAATGGGCAAAACTAGTCCCCAGTGTCCTACGCATCCCTACCTCCCCCGTTTGGTAGTAGATACACCTCTTCTTTCAAGCAATGCATCTTCCTGCTGACTGGCTGACTTCCTCAATCAAAATTAATAGTAATAATAACATGTACATACTACTTTAATGTTTGCAAAGTGATTTGTATTTGTCATCTAATTTGATCTTCACAACAACCTGGAAAATTAAATATTATTATTATCCCCATTTTACAGATGAAGAAACTGAATCTATTGTCAACCAATAGATTCTACTTTACTATGAATGTGTTCTAATCCTGGTGTTGCCTCAGCCAGGCTTTTGAATTTTAAACATTTCATCTCTAACTTTGAATGAAAGATTTTGTCCCTTTTTAAAGAAATTCTAAGTATCAGCAAGATACTAAAAAAAATGATACTAAAAAAAACATCATCTTAAAGGCTGACTAAAGGTAAACTTCACCTAGTTTCTTTACCTAAAAAAATAGGACTGAACTAGATGATCATCAAGCTTCCTTTCAATTCTCTGTAAACTTATGATCTTCCTTCTAATGGTTAAACATGGTTTAAATTTGGCTAAAAATTTTCCCTTCAATCTGGCATTGTCAGAATCACTTTCTTATTTGGGACCTATTAACTACTTGTGGAAAATCAAATTATTTCTTCCCTGCCTCCTTCTCCCTTTTTCTCCTCCTCCTTTTTCCTTATCTTACCTCTTCCTCCTTCTTCTTCTCTTCCTCTCCCTCTTAGCCATATCACTATAAATTGGTACTTGAAGCAAGGATTAGGCAGGGAAAATAAAAGGAGCTGAAGCTCAAATTAGTCCTTCTGCTCCTTATTGATAGACCCGGTGAACAGGTTATGGGAGACATAGTTCAAACTGAAAATGAAAGGATTTTTCCAATTATTCATGTTTTTTTCCCCATTCCCATTCCTTTATGGATAACCAGAAGCTGGTTGAACAGGGGAAAATTTGAATGCTGGTGATGAATGAAAAAAAAAAACATTCTAATTCTTCCAGCTGAGATCGGAGAGAAAGAACAATGAAAGCTCCATCCGTGAAGCTAAGGGCCTTGCACCTTTAAGCTAACTGGGCTGGCACATATGAAATGAAGTTTTATGTAGATGCATGTAGCAGGGCTAAGTCATAAAAGGAAATAGGGAGCTCACATTAAACCAAACAACCCTGTAGCACACAGGCCAAGAAAGGGAGCTAGGCTTCATTACAGAGGAAGTCCTTGAAGTTATTGATGCATAGAATGGCTGCAATGAAAAAGGAAAGGAAAGAAAAAAGCAAAGAAAGGGAGATGAGAAAAGAGAGAAAGAATGATATTCTGTTATACTATACATTCAACCCTACAGAATAAAGTAAAAGTCCCAAACAATGCATCCAGGGTAGGCTTATTTATCAGACTTGGGCAGAAAAGCAAAGAGGGCCCTAGACAAAATGGCACAATTAAATATTAGTAAGGCTTGCAGAATGTTCAAGATGAGGTTTTTCCTGGTGGGGAAAAGCAAGGTGAGGCCATTATAGACCTTGTAACGCAATTTAAATATCACCTCCTCCATGAAGCCTATCTGAAGTATACCACAGTTCTCTCAAGAGCATCCTTTTCCTGTAATACATGCATTACTCATTCTGGTCATTATTCCCCTTCGATCTCCCATTGTTCTACTTTAATCCTCTTCTGCCTTGCCTTCTTACTCCCAGCTAGTATGAGTCTCCTTACCCTAGCTACTGTCCCTGCCCTACCCCCAGTGTGATCCTCTCTCCACAATTCAACTCCCTAGCAAATGCTATTTTTATCTCCTCTTGAAGGATCCAGTTCTTAAGCAGCTGACCCATAGAGCACTTTCTTGCCTAGAGAACAGAGTGCCTCCAGCCTTCTGAGTGTTTTGTATACCTTTTTTCCAGAGCTCCACACAAATTATCTCTTCAGGTGGCCCTGGAATGCTCAAACGAATCCATTTTCTTCAGGAGATTAGCTCAGGGTGAGTCTGTTTCATTTGCCTCCTAATTCTCCTGGCTCCTAGATGAGCATAGAAGCACTTCCCACGGAGTCTTAAGACTCAGAAAGGTGCTCCTACTCTTTCTCCGTTTGTTTGCCTTTGTATCTCCTTCTTCCCTTGGGTCAGCTGGGACATATTATGCAAATCATTCCAGGCTGGTTCTTGAAAAAAGGAAGTAGAGAGGCAGAGGTTCCTGGGAGTTGTTCCCCAAGCAGGCTACCTGTGACTCATAAGGAAGAAAGATACTTCTGACCAAAGATTTTTGTCTGGACAATTATCAGTAAGAGCAGAGACTCAATGTTGAAAATGTTATAAGGGAACTTAAAAAAAAAACAAACTTTAAATTTGTAGTTTAGAGGAAGCTCTCGTAAAGCAAAAACACAGTAACATGTTACAACTTCAAATGCAGCCTAATTAATCATCTCCCAAGTAACATTGTCTCTAACAATGCACTGAGTGAAGCTTTGGAGTTAAACACAATTCAGAAAACATTTACTAAATACCTGCTTCTTGCTAGTACTGTGTTAGTTGCTGATTATACAAAAATAGAAATGAAACAATTCCCTGCCCTCAAAAAGTTTACATTCTTTGGGAAATCACCATAGCTATGACGTTTGACAAGAGACAGAAAAGAGGACTTTCAAAATAACAATAAAAATGGTTAAAGATTACCTTTAAGAACAGAAGTTCATTAGACAGGTTAAGGGAAAATGAACACAAGCCTCCCCACCCCCATTTTCTTTTTTTTATATTATTATTTTAACCAGTAGATCCTATCCTTAGAAAGTGTTTGCAAATTAGGATTGTAATAAAAAATTACTCATTAAAATGTATATTAATTGGGTAATTATCTCTCCCCCCCCTTCACTTATTTCTCTTATCCCTCTAGCAGAAATCTTACTTTCTCTAGAAGAGATGTTGGGGGTTAGTCAAAGTGGTTTAACTTAGTAGTGTCCAACATACAGCCCATGGGCCACTGAAACCTACTTCAACTGTAATCGGGAAGTATTTAACAAAAACAAACAAAAAAAATACAATAAAACATAGATATTATTACATTTTAAAATCAAGCTAATATTCCAATGATGAGAATCCTTTTGTTTTGTTTAGTGGTCCCCAGTTCTATTCAAGCAACACTATTGATTTAAATCATTTCAGTGGACTTTTCACTACTCTAAATTCTATTACACTCTCTATACTATCCTGTGAATGATGGGATGACACTGCTGAATTCTATTGCCCTTGGAAGTTTCATCTCCTGGCTCTCCATCCCTAGCACCCCACAGTTTTATCTACAAATGATGGAGAGAATAATAATATTTTCGATTGTCTAAAAATACCACAAGAATTTGGAGTTCTATTTTTTAAAGTTTCACTTTAACTAAATTTGGGAGCAGAGTACATCACCACACTCCTTTATAAAGAAGACAGGTGGGCCCAGCTCCTTCTTTCCCACACAATTTATTTTTTCCCTCAGCTCTTTTGTCCTTCTATAAAATATTCAGACTATTCTTGACTTTATGACTAATTCCTTAAAATTCCCGACTGAGTGCTGTGACAACCTCACTCAGAACATATGATGAAGTCAAGCAAGGGCTTTGTTTGCTTTAATTACAAGCATGCCCCAAATAACAGTCCTTCAATTAAGGGACTCTACTATAAATTCCCCAACAGGGCTATAATATTATTATACTTCCCTGTTCCTATAATATTAACTTCCCCTGTCTATGATAGGAGGTAGCCAGGTAAAGTAATGGATAGACAGAGAGTGGGATTTGGTGTCAGGGGGATATGAGTTAAAATCCTGCCCAAGACACTTGATAGCTATGTGACTCTGGACAAGTCATTTAACCTTCCCCAGCCATAAAATTGTCTGTAAAATGGAGATAATCAGAGCACTTACCTCACAGGGTTGTTGTTCAGATCAAATAAGATAACATATGTAAGACACTTTGCAAACCTTATGTTGCTATATAGATGTTATCTATTATTATGATGTCATTTTTGCCTGACACTTTCCTAAAACCAGTGAAAGATATTAGGCTATGTATACCCATATTTTAAAGACAGAGTCCTAACGGGACAAACCTGGAGATTTTAACACTAGCATAGGTGTTTGGGGGATTAATAAAGCAAGACACTATAGAAAGAGATCCAATCTGAAACAGCCTGAAGGGGGAAGGCAAACAGCTGCAGAATAGGTCTATCAGTTTCTTTCTTAAAACAAGAACCTGAACCCTCTGATGGAGTAGAAGCAGTCTTTTTATAGTTGATTTTTAGACCCCTAGTCTGTCACCCACAGAGATGAAAGTTGTAGCTGAGATCCATTTTTTGGGCAACCAGACAGAGAGCCCATTTTAAGTTAGGAGAGGAGAGGGGTTCAAGAAAACATCATCCCCTTAATACAACTATCTACTATTTAAAAAAAAAAAAGTGAAGGGGGCCAAGTTTAGTGTTTGTTAATGCATTAAGAATCAGAGATCTTAATGCATTTGCCAATAATGTTCCTTTGATAATTATAACCATCTCAGTTTTAAAACTGGACAAAAAAGTACCCAGATTCATTATAACAAGACCCATAGGTTCAGGTGACACAAAAACAAAAAATTAAAGAGCTTCTACCCTTGAGAAGTTTATATTGAAATTGGATATTACTGTTTTATGTAAGTCATAGTTTTGAGGTTGAAAATGTGAAAAAGAGCACTTTAAAAATAACAATAAAAAATTTGCAGATTACATTTTTAAAAATTCATGGCCCTTGGCTCCCTAAAAGTTTGGGTTCAAATGGACCATGTGTAGTCCTAGTGGCCTGACATAAAAAGGTCAATATCTCTCTTTGGCTCATTGACACCACCCAGTACTCCAAAACTCTAAATATATTGTTATTTGAACGTCTAGACTTCCTCCAAATGTAGTAACAGGGTCTCTAAGGCCTTCAAGGTACTCTGAATAAAAGCTGGACATGGAGCAGCCTCAATTTCAGATTGACAGAGAAAGACAGAAATAGAGAATGCATAAGAAGCAAAAATTCAAAGAAGCCCAAGAATATATACAGAAACATAAAATACTTTATCAATTAGATTCCCCAAGGAGGTAAAAATACTTTGGGGAGCTGCCTATGACCTTGAATTTTTAAGTAACTGATAGCAATAGCAGGATTTTGAAGGCTTAGCTCTCTTGTCTCCTTCACCCCTCATGGCATGGCATGGCTTTATTCCTTAGAGTGGTCCTGCAGAGTGACCCTTCATTGCCAGTACTCTTCCTTCTCCCAGAAGCATCCTTCTTAGAAACTAGTATGGTGGCCAAAACATTCAAACCCAAGAACTCTCCATCTTGTGAATTTTCATCTTGAGATCAATTACCTACAAGGTAACCAATCCTTCCTCGCCTGGCATTCCCAGTCCATCCAAAGCTATCCGTTCTTAGAATCTTTACTCTTAGTTTCTCTATGTCTGTTGTGTGCTTCTGTAGGAACTCTAACAATGCCCTAACTGCCACCACATCTCAGGGAAGGAAAGTTGATTCTCAGGAAACCTAGTCCTTGGAAAAGGAAACAGAAAGGCAGAATATAACCAGGAAACCAACATCCATAGTCTCCCCTCAGACCACCTGGGCAAGTATATGCAGTTTGCCATATATTTCTTCTGCCAGTAGCCATCAAATGTTGGTTAAGGAAGGGAACAGAGAGTCCACAAACAAGGAAATCCCTTCATCCCCTTTCTGCCCCACAGAAGAAGATATAGAAGGGAAAGGCAAAGAATAAGTCTTAAAGAGAAAGAGACCATATTACCTTAATTAAACCACAAGAGGAGAGGTAGCTCTTCCACCAACTGTTGATGTTGGCTCTTAGGGAACAACCATCTTGAAGACAGTTTCAGACTCTTGGAGCCAGTCAGGGGATTTTCTTTTAGTAAGGGACCAGTATATATGTGTGTATGTATGTACACATACATATATACATGTGTGTACCTATCTTCCATGGAGAGTCAGTTGCCCAGAGGTCAGGCTGAAGAACGAAACTGAAAGTAAGAACCATTCCTTCTTTTTCTCTCCCACACACTTCAAATAAAAAGAGGTAAAATGTGGCTCAGTTGTTACAAGTTTATTCTTCCAAGGGAAAAGAAAGTCAATGTCTGATTTCAAGTTTAAAGGTTCTGATTGCTTTGGGAGCTATAGAATCATTCCTAAAACTAAACAATAGCTCATTAAACCTCCAAAAGGCATATAGATTTCTGTTCCCCTCCCCCATCCATACAGGAATCAGAATCAGTTCCTCCCCATTTCTGGCAAGGCAGCTGTGACATGAGCTAAAGGACAGTCTCTAGACCTCTCTGATAATCACCATCATTCTCCCCACTGGCCCCAGAAGGGAAATCTCTGTGTATCTTACCACCCTTGCAGCTAGTTTCTCCATCATCTCATCTGCCACCCGATGCAGCTGCTTCACCCAGGAACTTCACAGGGTTGCCAAATCTCACACAGTCTAGTCCACCAAATGTGCAGTATTGCCAACAAAATAATAACAATAACAATAGCTAACATTTACGTAGCATTTATAATGTGCCAGGAGCCCTGCTAAGCACTTTACAAATATCTCATTTGAGCCTTACAACAGTCCTGGGAGAGAGAGGTTTTTATCCTCATTTTCCAGTTAAGAAAACTGAGACAGATAGAGTTTAAGTGAATTGCCCAGTGTCACATAGCCAGTAAGTATCTCAGGTCACATTTGAACTCAAGACTTCCTGACTATAGGCCCAGCTATCTATCCACTATACCACCTAGCTGCCAACAATTCCAAACTATGTTTCCCAGAAAACTCTGCAGTTAGTCCTTGAAACTTTCCCTATCTAAAGATCTGTCTGTGGGATGCTACACAAGTTATAGGAGAGCATATTACATTTTTCTCAAAGATCAAAATTATTAGCTTTGCCTTGAAGTGTGAGAAGCACTAGGCAACATGATCCTGCCTCACCTCCCTCCTTCCCCTAGCACCTTGATATAGGAATACTCATCTTCACTAAAATAGCTCAGGGAAGGGGGAGCTCTGGTTGACTTTTCCAGGTAACTGAGAGTTAAAACAGGAAATTCTTTATTCCAACCCTTGTAATTTCAGCGCTTTAGTCAACAGAATCTAGTGAACATAATTGAACCTCTGTTTGATGATGGCTGAAAATTTTGTAGGGCCTCAGGGTCACTGTTGTGTGAACATCATTTCATTTCACAATATTATAGATGTAGACAATATTAGAGGTTGGCCTGACTCCAAGACATGCTCAGAAATAAATGGGGTTTTTTTTCTTACAAATCTATCACATTAATTTGTTTGGTTGTGTCGCACTCTTTCTCTCCCCACTGCACCCCAAAATAGAATATGAGAAAAATGGTTAATCAGAGTGAAATAATATACTGATTAGCAAACATTCAGGGTGGAGACGGGGAGGAAATACCTTTTAACAAATTCAACCTAAGTGTGAAGGAAGGATTGGGGAAATTCTGGTATACTCCACACTGAGTCAGGTAGTTCAGGAAAAGAGTGGTGCCCTTTCAGATCCAGGTGAGTTTCAGCAAGGAGCTTCATTCCTGGAGGTCACAAGGCCCAAGTCATCTGAGAATGAACAAAGGACCACCCAAATCACAGGTCACTGGGTGAGAGATCATCCCATGACTTAAGGGGGACCCCCTGTCCTGACCAAAAGGGGTCCAGGGAATAACAGCCCACTTTGCTAGTAAGGAACAGAAGAAAGAAGAAATGTCCCACCAAGCTACAGTGAGGAAGCATCCTGAGTACCTCTTTATGCAATCTCTATGATTCCAATCTCTGATAAATGAAACTTCTGATACAGTTGTGACTCTTCATTGACTTCTCTTCAATATTAGGGCTATTACTGTTTATTCCAACCTCTTCTTTCTTTGGCTTTTCCCTCCTTTGCTCTAAAGAATTCAGATTCAAATCTTTGTTTCAGGTTTGTCATTCAATGTTAAAGAGTTTTTTCACCAAAGCACTATGTATTAGAGCATCCCAACCACTGCCAATTGCAAAGCAATCATCACCCACCCTAGGCCATCTCAGAAATTTTCATTTAGAAAAATGGTTTTCATTTGAAGCCATAATCTGATTAGTCTCATCTTGGTGCAAATGATTGTAAATACTCTCTCTGTGGCAATTAGCCTAACCACAAATGGATTTTTGCTTCTTTCTAAACAAGTAGACTTTCAAAGCAGTGACTGTGATCTCTATTTCATCACTGAAACATGACCTTCCCTGGAATACAGGGCACTAGTCTTGGAAGGGGAAGCATTGTCTCAACTTAAACTCCTTTTTTTTTTCTTTTTAAAGCAATTGGGGTTAAGTAACTTGCTCAAGGTTACACGGCTAGTCATTTGATTTATGCGTGGGTGCTCATTTTCTGAGGCCGGATCTGATCTCGGGTCATCCAAACTCCGAGGCCAGCGGCCACCTAGCCGCCCCTTTAGGGCAGTTGGGGTTAAGTAACTTGCCCAAGGTTACACGGCTAGGTTTTTTTTTTGTTTGTTTGTTTGTGCGGATTAGGTGTCGGAGGCCAGCTCCGAACTCAGGTCCTTCTGATTCCAGGGCCGGCGCTCTATTCACTGCGCCACCTAGCCGCCCCTTAAACTCCTTTTTTTATAGAAAATATTGATCATACACACTCCCCAAAAGAAGGAAGTATTTTAAGTCTTAAGTCACAACATATTGGACCAAAAAAACTTTAATTTCTATAATAATTCCTACAACTTCTGGTCCCTGAAGCTCTATACCTCTTTCTCATTATGTGTAAAAGGATATGGTTTCACTTTTTAGAATTTTGTAACTCCAAGTGCTACCTTCTTCAATGCTTCCTATGGAATATATGTACACATATATTTATGCATTAATGCAGAGCTAAATTAATAAATAAGACCTTGATAGTATGTTTGAGTATGAGCAGTTTATTACCTTACCTTACCTTACCCTACCTGCCCCCATGAAATCCAAACAAGCTTCTCATGGTTTCCCACAAAAAATGGGGAAAACACAAGCGCCTCTCTCACTTGAGAGAACAGTCCAAGGCAATTCTTCTGGCACTTGCCAGATAATTGGCATATATCCCTCAAGTGCTAATTGTCCCTTGCTTTTTGCAAGTTGAGGTCTCCCCTTTTTCACCCAATAACAACTTCACAGATAAAGTGAACATTTGAGCTCATAGCATCATAACTAAGGCCCTCCAAGTCTTTCTTTTTAGTTAATGTTATGTAAAGTAGAATTCCTCTCTCATACTTTCGTCCCCTTTGATCATTACTATACTCCAAGATCCCAAAGCTTGGATCTGGAAGTGGGGGGTAGGAGATAGTGCTTTAATCCCTCCTAATCATTGTCCTGAAATCACTGAAAAGGAGGGAGCATTTCTAACACATGTTGGACATGGGACATTTACTAAGAAAAAAAAAGGAAAGCTGGAAAGCCATCTTTAAAATAATCATCCCACCAAAATCTGTAATACTGTCATACCATCTCCTCAATGTATATCCAGATTTGGAGGTTCATAGTAACCTAGTCTTTTTTCTAGTTAGTGTAAAGAATAACCTTTCATGAATTTCCTCTTAATGGACAACTCTTGTGGGTGGAGTTTTTTCCCCCTGTTTGGTTATTATATAATTACCTGCTTGGGTTATCACATAATCACTCATTTGGGAAGGCATCTGCAATCAAATGAAGAAATTTCAATGGGTCCCTCTCTCAAAACCCATTGTTATGAGACTCTCTCCTAACTGGTGGAGAATAGCTGGGTGGCACAGTGCCAGGCCTAGAGTCAGGAAGACTCATCTCCCTGAGTTCAAATCTGGCCTCAGACACTTACTAGCTGTGTGACCCTGGGCAAGTCACTTCACCCTGTTTGCCTCCATTCCTCATCTGTAAAAGGAGATGGATAAGGAAATAGCAAACCACTCCAGGATCTTGGCTGAGAAAAAAAAAAAACCCAAATGGAGTCACAAAGACTGAATAACAACCACAATCTTATTAGTGGAGATAAAGCCCCTGCCCTGTATTGGGGTGGAATAAAACCAATGAGAGATGAGATTTTCAGTTTTCAGGCAGTTTCCCCTTTAGGACTCTCAATGTGACAGTCTTCAAGTATCAAATTGACTTCTAGTTTCAAGAGAGAAGATGGAAGAGGATATAGACATAGGTCAGTGAGCTTAAGTGATTAGGCAGTTAGGTGGCACAGTAGGTCAGAATCCCAGAAGACCTAAGTACAAATCCTGCCTCAGATACTTATGGAAGCTGGAGGCCTACAAGACTAGAAAATAGATTTAAAAAAAAATACCTACATCTTTTCCAAACTAAGCTTAACTCCATGGGCAAGTCATGTAACCTCTCCCAGCATCATCTGTAAATTGTGTATAATAATAGCACCTACCTCAGAGGGTTGTTGAGAGGATCAAATCCTATGAAAGAATCTGTAAATATTAAAGAGCTCCATAAATATTATTTTTATTATCACCATCATCCAAAATCACAGAGCTACCATATGGACTAGGCTTTCTGACTCCCAGTAAAACACACTTTCCCTTGGACTACTTGGTCTCTTAATTCATGAATGAGAGACTGAAGTGCTGGCAACTATACAAGAATTACAGATTCAATCCTTCCTCAACAGACTGCAAACATAAGATTCTCCTTCCCCTATATCAGGAAGCTTCTCTCAGCTAATCCCACCCACCGAGCAGATTTTTGCAATAGGATATAAGGAAGAGAGTCTTGAAAAGACTCCTTTCTGACCCGAAATGACGAGCACCCAGAGATGACAAGACATGACTGAACTTCACTGAAGCTATTATCAATGTAGTAGGTAAAAAGAAAAATCCCTCCAGGCAGTCCCACTTCATTCTAATTTATTATTCAAGTGTTAAAGTTTAATGAGTCCATTAAAAAAATTAAAATGTGTTTTTCTGCACATAATTATTTTCTCCCTCCAACTCTGACTCTGAGAAGACTCATGAATCAATAAATACTGTGGCCCAGATGCCCTACTAAGAATTTATCCATAGACTTTCTGTCTTACTCCTAGCTTCTATAGAAGGAACATGGGGTTTTAATAATAGGTATAATTAAGAAAAGATCATAAAGAAATCAGGAAAGTTGCAGAGAAATTATTTTATTCCTAGGATGAACTCACATATGGATGGTGGACTTCTTTCATTGTTTTTGATCTCTTAGTTGCTATTAACCTGACTAGTGTCTTGTTTTGCATTTTCTTCCTCTTGTAGTAAGTAAAATGCAATAAAGGGAAACTGAGGTAGTTCTCTGAGTAAGAGGTATATAACAGGTATACAGATTGGGTCACTCTGAGAATCTCAATAAAGCCAGCAATCCCCATGAGAAGGGGAAAATTCTTTTTATTGATATACAAGAAAGGACAGGGGCTGGGTAGTTGGGTGTAGTGCCAATGCAATATTTACAGCACCCACGAAATTCCCATTCCCATTCCCATTATAATTGGCTACAGCTGGGGAAAGTGAGTTGACCTTCCAGTGAGGCTGATCACACCCTCCCTGACAATTAAGGAATGTTAATTGTTTTATGGGACTTCTCTGACTTGTAATCTTGGCTAGGAGACCAGAACTACCGGGTTTGATCTCCACCAAGGGGGGAATCAAACACCCCTAATTTCACAAGAAGAGACAAGAGAAGAATAATTGTCTTTGGGAGAGGGGGTGATGCTCCAGCATAAGCTGGTCGTTTTTTACAGACAACAAACAGATGTCCCAGGACCTAGGAGAGACTGAATTCTTGAGTTTAACTGAGAAATGGGATTTGAAAAAATGGGGAATTGGGTAAATTACAGAACAGAATCAATTATTAAATGATACAGCATGATTTTAATTTCTTCACTTTTTAGAAAATATTTCTGCAACTTGAGACACCAATGACATTTGTCTCTAGAAGATTCTGTTTTCCAATCAACTGATATCTAATGGAACCTTACTAGGCAAGGTATCATGACAATGTATAAAGACAATTTGACATGAAGAATTCAGAGACAGATGGTAAGACTTATATGAACAGAAGCAGAGAAAGGTAAACAGAACATACTATGTACAACTGCAACAGAAACAGAAAGAACAATAAAGTTATTGAATTTGGTACGATTATATTACATTTGAATATAATGACCAAACTTGGCCCTACAGAAAGTATAAAATGAAAAAATGCACCCCTATCCTTTAATTGAAGAGTTGGGGGGCTATAAGTGTGAGATATTCTATATGCTATCAGCCATGGTTATGTGTTTGGTTGGTTGTGCTAAGCAGTTAGGGGTTTGTTTTTTGCTGTTGCTTTGTTGTGTTTTGTTCTTTAAGATTTTTACAAGGGAAGGTTCACTAGATGGTGAGAAGGAGATGTTTATTCAGCAATGGGTATGATGTAAAAACAAAAAGAAAAAATTAAATTAAAAATAAAGAACATTCAAAAGTAAGATGCCTACTCAACATGTGGACTAGGCTTAATGTCTTTGGACTACCACAGGTCTTAGATGTTAGTACATATAATGAGGAAAGATAAGAAGTTTCACCTAGACAGTAAAACTATTCCTAAGAACCACATTCATGAAAACTAACTGGGGGAAAAAAGAAATAGATCAAAGGCAATAGAACTTTCAGGGGCTGAAGTCATCAAGACTTCCAGGTCTTTGCAAAAGAGTCTAAAGTTCAGAAGAGGATACTTTGGAGAAACAAACCTCTATCAGCCTCTACACAAAAGCCAGAACATAGGGACCTATAGATATTGAGAACTCAAGGAAGAATAAAGAGGGTGCCCACAAAATCCTTCTAAGACAATGTGATGATGCCAGTGGAAGGGACTGGCCAATGAAGATATGCCTTCTGGAAGCTGGAGGCCTACAAGACTAGTAAATAGATTAAAAAAAAAAATACCCACATCCTTTCCAAACAAAGCTTAACACAGTCGAAATAACTAGAGATCAGAAATTATTGGGGGGAAAATGATTCTAGGAGCAAGATATGAAAGAAGGGATTTTATTGGGATATAAAGGGGAAAATTTAGAAAGACTTAAGCCTACTTTCCTTTACATCTGAAAATATTAGCAGAATTAGCATTTACTGCTTTAATCTTTTCTACTTTACCTCCTATATGTTAAAACTTTGTTCTTTCGCAAATGGTTGTTGCAATTAAGTTTTAGAAATTTTTACAAATATCTTTTCTCCATCTGAAGTAGTATTAATAGTTTTTTTAAAAGAAAGCATTCTCTCTACATACTGTTTTCCTCTGCACTATTACCATTTTGTAGATTAACCCATGACTTGCCTATGGAGAGCGGCTACTTGCAATTAAGAATTACCCAATGATAAGAAAATACACACTGAGTGGAAAACACTACATAGTAATTACAAAATATTACCTGGAGAAACTAGTTTCTGAGCAATAAAGGTGAATATGACTAATTGATATTTTTTTCCAACATGTTTCATCTTAATTAGGATAGCATACTGATGTTGCATTTCTGATTGTGCTATCATTTTTCCTAGCCCAGTTAGAGAGTATTTAATATATTTGTTCATTAGATCTTATGTCCTCAATAAATTAAGTGTTATGGGCAATCAAAGCATCATTGCATGATATAATTACAGTGCTCTGGATGAGAGTTTTAAAATGTTTTTGCTATGGCATACATAACTTAAATTTCCTCTAATGGCAAAGATTAATAGCATTATAAACTTTTTGGTTATGTACCACTCCTGTCTAGGTTAATTTATAATTTGGTGACTTTAAAGAGCTTGACAGTACTTATGAGGAGATTCTTATGAACAGCATTATTTCCAAGAGGGTGTGTCTTCTGCAGAATGGAGGTAACCATGAAACTACTCACAATGATACATGCAATAAGTTTGGTAGTGATAGTACCCTAGAAATTGTTAGATTTGTGATATAACTAACTGTAATGGTACATGATTCCCCTAGACAGTGTAGTGAGTAAATTGCATGGAAATTGCCTCATAACCACTGTAGGATCTTACTACTCCATTTTTCTTTTCATTTTAAAATAACACTGATATATCCAATTCAACTCAGCAAACATTTATTACATACCTAGTAAACACAAGGTGCTATGCACTGACCATGTAAGGGACAAAAGGTCTTGAGTCTCTTTTATTCTGGAGCCTTTAAAGGGGATATTCTACTCTGTAGACAACAGTTATTTGCCTGGGGAAATCTCTATGATGTGAACAATGGGACTATAACTAGTCAGATCTTTAAGCAATAGTACCTTAACTGGCACCAAGATGATACTAAGAATTATATACTACAATATAAAATTATGCAAACTATGTGACTAAAATGTTCAAACCCTTTGAACCAGAGATTCTTTTGCTGGGCTTATACCCCAAGGAAGTCATCAATAAAAAGAAATTCCCAATATACTCCAAAATATTTATAGCAACACTTTTTGTGATAGCAAAGAACTGAAAACAAAGCAGATACCCATCAAGTGGGAAATGGCTAAACAAATTGCATTATATGAATATAGTAGAATATTACTGAGCTGTAAGAAATTATATGTGTGCTGAATACAGAGAAGCATGGAAAGATCTATATGAACTGATGCAGAGTGAAGTATGCAGATCCAAGAAGACTATGTACACAGCAACTTCAACAATGTAATTGGAAGAACAACTACAAGCCAAAACAAAAAGTAAATATAACAAAATCATAAAGACCAGTACAACTCAAGTGAAGAGTTATGAAAGGACACCTCCACCCACCTCTTCATGGAAGTCCAAAGGTGTCACATATTATATATGTTTTCAGACTTCTTCGATGGATTGATCAGTTATGCTGATTTTTTTCCCTCTCCAAAAAATACTATTTGTTTTAGGTAATGGTTCTCTGGGAGAAGAAAGGGGAGAGATACTTGAGACAGCTATAATTGATGGGGTAGAGGCTCTGAGAAACCCCTTGAACTCTGATTGAATCTTCCCACTAGATGAGGCATTTGCCTGAGGCCACAAGCCTTTCATTATAGCTAAGCCCAAATATCTTACTCTCACTAGCCTAGCCCTCCATTGTCTGTCATTTCCAGGTAGTCTTCAGCTATTTCCCACCCTTAATCTCATTACTGGAGTCTAACTTCATTTAACTCCTCCTTAAGACCCTCCCCAAACTCTTCTTTTAGAGCACTCTTCCTAGATCCCTCCCACAATCTTTCTGTATATAAGATGCATCTTGCCTCCATGAAGGGGCCTAGAATTATCAAACACAGACTGACTCTGTGTCAGATTATCCTGGCCCGATTGTCCAAAACAAGTGTCACAGATACTGAGGCTCCTTAAGAGTCTACCCATTAAGGCGAATCTTTAATATACTTTACTTTACTTTGGCTGAGAGAAGACTTGAGTTGAATTCATTTGGAAGGACCCAGTGTGTTGGTATTTTGGGGTCTCAAGCACCCCTAAACCTTAAACCTCAATATAATGATGTAAGAAACAAAATACCAATAAAAACGTATTTAAAAAAAAAGAATTATGTGCTAACTGAACATGAAGTTGGTATTACTGACTCACTGTTACTGGTTTGCTTCAGGCTTTTCTGAAAATCACAGATAACATAGCATTTAATCATGAAGTCAAAGAATCTCAGAGTTAGAAAAGACCTCCTCAGAGACCAGTTAGTCTAACCCATACCTGCGCAAAAATCCCCCCTATAATACTCCCAATAAATGATCATCCAGACTTTGCTTGAAGACCTCCAGAGAGGGAAGAGTTACTGGCTCCTGAGGCAGTCCCTGACACTTTTAGACAGCTTTAATTATTAGAAAATTTATTCTTTATGGAGCTGAAATCTTCCTCTGTGTAACACTATTCAGTACTCTGGAACCAGATGGAATAAGTTAATTTCCTCTTCTATATGACAATCTCAAAAGTTCTGTTTTAATGAATTATCCATATGGATTTTTTGGAGAGAAAAAAACATCATGATAAATTAAAGATTCAAAATGCTCCAGTAGACAGAACTATATTCCCCTTTAAAGAACTGGCCAGCAAAAACATATAGCTGGTGGGGAGAAGGCCAAGTTAAGATGGCAGAGTAAAAACAGGACTTCCCTGGGGCTCCAGCTTCCACCTTCCCCAATTTATGTAAAAGGGGACTCTGAACAAACTTTGGAGCTACAGAACCAACAAAATGAGACAGAGAAGCTAACCTCCCACTGAAGACAGCCCAGCAGGCTGGCAGGGAGCAGCCAGTGAAGCACTCTGGGAGCTGAGCCCAGGCCTGTGTAAGCCAGAGGTTTTAGCCCCAGGGAAGGACTGACCAACCACTGGCTGGAGGGACTTCACATAAGGTATGGCGGTTTCCAGAATTATCAACACATAGATGCCAAGGACAAAGTGAGAGGTCAGTGCACTGTGGACTTTGGGACCCAGTAGTTGGAAGTGTGTTGGCTTTGGCCCCCAGGACAAGAAGCTGCTGAGGAGCCTCATCACAGCCACGTGGCAGCTTCAGCTCCTGGCCTGCAAACTGTAGGGGGACCAAGAGACCAGTCTGAGGAGTAAGCACTCTTGCTTGAACCTGCTTGGGTCTGGATTGCAGTCTAGGGTGGAGGTCCTAGGGTGTGCAACCAGCTTGCCAGAGGGTGTGAAGGCTTCAGAGAGGGCACCCAACTAATACTTCCAGCAGCTGAGAAAACCCCAGCATTTGGGATGGAAGCTCCCCTGTCTGGTGGCAGAGTCCTACTGTGGCAAAAAGCCCAAAAGTCAAGTAATTGAGTGTCAACATGACCAGGCAAAGGAAGCAAAGCAAACAGAAGAATCCAACATTAGACTCCTATTTGGGGGACAAAAAGGATCAAAGCATGGAGCAGGAGGAAAACAGTGAAGTCAGAACTCCTGCACCAGAAGCTTCAAAGGAAAAATATGAGCTGGTTACAGGCCATAGAGGACCTTAAGAAGCAGATAAGAGAAGTGGAGGAAAAATTGGGAAGAGAAATGAGAGCAATGCAAGAAAATTATGAAATGAAAGTCAACAGCCTGACTGAGGAAAATAACACCTTAAAAATAGACTAACTCAAATGGCAAAAGAGGCTCAAAAAGGCAATGGGGCTTTTTAATGCCTTAAAAAGCCGAATTTGCCAGAAGGAAAAAGAATCTCAAAAGCTCACTGAGGAGAATCATTCCTTCAGATTTAGATTGGAGCAAATGGAAGCTAGTGACTTTATGAGAAATAAAGATGCTGTTAAAGAGATCCAAACAAATGAAATATTTCTTTTATTCTAAGGCAATGTGAAATATCTCATGGGAAAAACCACTGACCTGGGAAATAGATCCAGGAGAAATAATTTAAAAATCACTGGACTACCTGAAAGCCATAATCAAAGAAAGAACCTAGAAATCATCCTCCAAGAAATTCTTAAGGAAAACTGCCCTGATGTTTTAGAACCAGAGAGCAAATAGAGGTTGAAAGAATCCACTGACCACCTCCTAAAAAAGATCCCAAAAAGAAAACTCCTAGGAATATTATAGCCAGGTTCCAGAATTCCCAGATCAAGCAGAAAATATTACAAGCAGCCAAGAAGAAACAATTTCAATATTGCGGAAACACAATCAGGATAACACAGGATCTGGCAGCTTCTACACTGAGGGATTGAAGGGCCTGGAATATGATATTCTAGAGGTCAAAGGAGCTGGGATTAAAACCAAGAATCACCTACCCAGCAAAACTGAGTATCATGTTTCAGGGGAAAATATGGTCATTCAATGGAATAGACGACTTTCAAGTATTCTTGAAGAAAAAAACAGAGTTGAATAGAAAATTTGACATTGAGATACAAGAAGCAAGAGAAGAATGAGAAGGTGAACAGGGAAAAGAAACCATAAGGAACAGTTGAACTATTTACATTCCTACATGGAAAAACGATAATTGTAACTGATGAAACTTTTCTCAATACGAAAATAGTTGAAAGGAATAGAAATATATAGTCTATATGGGAGGGTATATGGGCATATGAATACATATGTGAATGTGTATATATATGTTTACAAGTGTGCACAGATAGAGGGCCCAGGACCAATTTAATAGGAAGGGATGACACTTAAAAGGTGAAATTAAGAGGTGAGAGAGGAATGTGGTGGGAGGTGATGGGGAGAGACAGAGTGGGGTAAACTATCT